>PVLC010001461.1:0-33817 GCA_004027655.1 Graphiurus murinus
AGTAGGAGAGGCAAGAGAGGTAGTGGGGAAAGAGAAGATGAAAGCATTTTAATTTTTAGCGTAACTCCACTACTGACTTGCCTGTCTCCCTTTGTTTACTATTATTTTTTGGGAAAAACTTATAGTAGAGTCAGAAGCAATATGTTCAAAGTTCTGGAGAATAAATATGTCTCAAAAATGTCCATGTCTTTATCCCTGGAACCTGTAAATTGCTTACCGTATGTGGTGAACAGGAACTTAATGGGCAGTGTCCTTTGGAATGAGACGTGATGTCTTCCTGAAGTCCCATTCACTCCCAAGATCTTTCTTTGCAGGTGCTACAGTGATTGGTTAAAGCAGTGTCCCCACTAGTTTTGTTATCGTTTACAGAAGCCATCCCAACTGCCAGACAATTTATTCTGGTTAACTGAATTCAAAGTGAACAGACATCCATTAAATAACAGGGGTGGCTTTATAAAAATAAAGGATATCACATGATTCCTGTTAATAGGCCTTTAAAATATGATTTGATTTGCACAATAGCCAGTATTCAAGGGACCCAGTGGGAATAACTCCATCCCAAACCCAGTGAGAAGCCTCTGTCCTTCACTTAAAAGCATTGAGGTGAATTCAGAGTCAACAGGTATGTTTAATTGATTGTTTCTATGTAGTTTGTATTCACCTATTTTGCAACTCAGTTGACTTTTCATCAGGCCAACCTCCCTCAGACAGTCCCAACAAGCACTGACTAGGATTTCTGAGCTAGTTTTGCTTTCCATCTTCATCAAGGGCAGGTTCAGGGTTCATATGGATCTCCATCATTCACGCATATGAATTGCATTAAGCCTTCTTACCTGTTTGCTTATGTGTTTGCTTTTATATCATGAGCTCGTTGATGGCATGGACTACATCTTATCCTCTGTTGTGTCCTAAGACACAGAAATATGATAAAATAATCTCAAAGGTGCCCCCTACTATTTTATAACCCATCTTATCTGTGATTATTTCCAGATTATTTTATCAAGCAATTAATGAGTCACTTACACAATCATTAAAAATGTAAACATCTTGAGGACAAATATCTAGTTACCTTTCACCAAAGAAAGGTCAAAGAACATTGCAGACCCTTGGCCTTGGAAGGAAAGTGCTGCTACTCGGTGAAGCAGTGATCTGTCCTCACTGGGGGTAATCAGCTCTCACTGAAGAGAATGCTGGCTACCTGTCTGACGCTCTGCAGAGTATTTACACATAGAGGCGAGTGTTACAGTAAGTTACCTCGAAACTCCTTCAAACAGTATAATTCTATGACCTGAGTCCTTCAAGTGGAACCCTCAGAGAAGACCTCCGTAGCTGGGCATTTGGCTATGAACAATAACAGAGGAAGGCAAGGGCCCATATAATCTCCCCCAAGATTTTCTCTCCAAATTCATCTCCTTCAGTTCTTCCTCTTTTGCCCTTTGGCCAGCCATGCTGCAAACTCAGTTGCCCTCATGTACTCAGTGGTCTTGTGCCTTTAGGTTGGGTTATTGCCAAGAATGCAAACCCTCATCCTGCACAGTCTTCCCCTCTTGCTTTGTTCAGGATTCAACATAGACCCCTTGTCTCCTGGGAAGCTTTTCCTGAAACTGCAAGGCCTCACTGGGTGCCCCACAGCATTCTACCTCTGAGCTACACCCCCAGCCTTGTTTTTTGTTTTAAATTTTGAAACAGAGCCTCTTTAAGTTGCTAGGGCCTTGTTAAGTTGCTGACACTGGCCTTGAACCTGTGATCCTCCTGTCTCAGCCTCCTAAGTACCGGGATTACAGGCATGCATCACCATGCTTAGCTTACAAATGCATCTTAACTTACTATTCATTTATGTCTGTCCAATAGATTCTAAGTAAGCTCCTTGGGGCAAGGCTCATGGCTTGTTCCCTCTATATCCCCAGTAACTAGCCTGCTGCCTTGTGTATAGTAGATGCTCAAAAAGTGTTTGTTGAATTCATGTTTAAATAACTGAAACTTAATGAATGATTGAATGACCAAATGCATCAGCTTACTACTCAGTTTAAACCCAGACAGTTGCTATAGTGACCCACTGGTGTTTAGAAGACAAGAGAGGGGGTATTATTGACCATCTTTGTGTGTCTAAGTACTTTTTTCAGGTTTTGTTCATAATGGCCTAATCACCCCACTGTCAGTTTACTCCACAGGCTAGAGATCTGGGGTGAAAGTGTCAGTACAAAAGCGTTTCCCCCTTTCCTATGAGTGAACCACCTTATCAGGAAGTTGTAAAAGTGCAAAGAATATCTCTTTCCCAAAGCACTGAATCCTCACATGGGCAACATGAGCAGCTTTCTGTACAGTAGGAATTTTGCTAACAACTACTAATGTTTTCTGCCAGCCTGCCATTGTGTAGGAAACCTCAGCCACTCAAAGCACTCCTTTTCACAGGAGGCTGCATCTACAGAAATTCCTCTCTCTCTCTCTTTCTCTCTTTACAAAGGACATACCTGAAACAGGTATCACAATTAACATTAATGAAGACAGATAGATAATTTGAAATGCTTAGTCTCTATCACTATATCACTAGACAATTATGCCCTAAGACAATAGACCATGGAAAGACAGTCTCTCTCTCTCTCTCTCTCTCTCTCTCTCTCTCTCTCTCTCTCTCTCTCTCTCTCTCTCTCCTTATCTCTCTCTCTCTCTGTACTGAGGATTGAGCCCAGGGGGCATTCTACCTCTAAGCTATACCCCTAGGCCCGTTTCCCCCCTTTTTTTTAATTTATTTTTTATTTTGAAACAAGGCCTTGCTAAGTTGTTGAGGCTGACCTTGAACCTGTGATCCTCTTGTCTTAGCCTCCCAAGTACTAGGATCTCAGGTGTGTGCCACTACATGGAAAGGTTCTTGATGATGAATTTGGTGTCCAGAAATATTAGGGTCTAAATTGCTGGAGGCAGGGGAAGAATGTGGCCCCAGTGGGAAACTCTGTTGTGCAAAAAGTCTCAAGGTTTATTTGTTTTAAAAAAAGGGAGGGAGCAAACTAGAAAACTGAGCCAGCTTCTCAGCCTTGTAGTGGTAGGTCCCGCTCACCCGTAATACAAGCTTTGAAGGTGAGGACACATCTTTCTTGGTATGTACAAGATATCTTGGTTTCTCTGTTTTCTTGTGAAGGTGTAAAGCTCTCTTTCTTCAGGGTGTGTCTCTGCCACAATTTAAAAGTGCAGCATCTTGACGTCCCCTTTGAAACTAGAGTGAAGCTTTGTGGCTGCTTATCTTCTTTGATTCAGCTTTGAGAAAACAAAACACACAGAAACAATGTTATGCAGAAAAAGCTCAAATCAACCAACAAAATATTTATTGGCAGAGATGATGTAGTGTGGTCACACATTTTATTTTCCACAAGCATGTGAGAAGTTCTGCTAAACCTTCATTCTGTGAAACATTTTATTTCTTCTACTGGGGGAGTTTCTTTTTGCTTCTTGGCTTTGGGGGGGGGGTCTCTACAAACATTTGCCTCCCCTAGAGCAAAAATAACAATGGAATGTCAAGTTCTTGTAAATGATAAAGACACATGATTGCAGTCTAGCACTTGGTGGAATGTTTCTCCCATGAGAATTTTTATAACAAGTATCATGGCACTTGTTAGCCTTCCTTAGTAGGACCTAATGGTTTCTGATAGTTGTCTGTTTGGTCCTCTTATGCCAACTTAGAGTTGAGATTTTGAGAAAGACCGAATTTCCAGGTGTTCACCTCATGTTCAGTTTCACTTACAAGTACACACTCAAAACAATGGTTCATTTTTTTTTTTATTTCAAAGACAAATATATCATTTGTCTTTCTACAGACCATACTGGAAGACCAAGAAATATTGTTTCTGAGGGGAAAAAATGCCTAATGCAAGGAGTGAAGAATGAGCTTTTTCTCTTACACTGACTGTAACACGCGGTATGAGAAAAGTTGAGTAACTCTAACAGAAATGCAAAAGGTGCTTCAAAACATATAAAGTACTTTCACATGTATTTTCTCACTGGATTCCTTTAGACTTGCCAACGAGAGCTTGCTCCACTTTAGAAATGAGGCAACAAGCCAGGAGTGGTGGCGCACGCTTGTAATCCCAGCATTTGGGAGGCTGAGACCGGAGGATCCGGGTTCGTGGCCAGCCTCAGCTATCTAGTGAGGCACTCCTCAACTTAGTGAGACCCTGTTTCAAAATAAAGAATAAAAAAAATAGGGCTGGGGGTATATCTTGGAGGTAGAATGCCTCTGAGTTCAATCCCCAGTACCGCAAATAAATAAATAAATAAATAAATAAATAAATAAATAAATGAAAAAAATAAAAAAGAAATGAGACAACAGAGGCCCATGGAAGTGAAGGGATTAAAATGATACCACAACTTGATTGCTGGTTGCATATTTCCTTTTTAAATTTTTTTTTTTTTTTTTTGCAGTGCTAATGTAGGGATCAAATCCAGGGCCTCCTGCATGCTAGGTGAGTGTTCTACCCCCAATCTGTACCTCTAGCCCCAGATGGTATCCTTTTAACTTTCCCCAACAAGAGAGACAAAGGTTGGTTGGCAATCCAAGTATTTATTGTGATTCATTTTGGAACTCCAGGCCACACAACAAAGCAAAACAAACAAACAAACAAACAGAAAAACCCAATGCACTCAAGAGCAAACCGTCCTCAAACTTAAACACCCAGAAAAAATTGGAATTTTTTTTTTCCTTTTGAGGAAGCAGGTACAGATGGATCTCTGGTTGATTTCACTGGTATTAACTAACATTTAAGCCTGACATCCTTCATGGTTTCCTCCATCTTCCTAAACCAAGGCTCTGGGGCACTGATGAATCAGATTGAAAGTCCAGGAATTTATCTTCTCCCATCACTACTTCTGCCGACTGCTGATTCAAAGATTCGAATCCACTCGATTATCTAACAGTTAGGGAGAAGGAAAGCCAAATTTCAGTGGCAAGGAGATGAAAGCCCAAGACAATAACTAAGAGTATGACTGGCAATTAATTAGACAGATAGCATCTTACAGTTGGGTAGGACCTTAGAGGTCCAATCCAATCTCCATCCTGGTACAGAAATCCTTCCCCAGCAGGACTGACAAACAGTCATTTGTCCTGGGTCCCTGCAGGGAGACTTCATTGTCCCAAAGCAGCCATTGCTCGCTAGATGGCCTCTTGTTGTTAGAATGTCTTGCCCCCAGGAAAGAAAACTTTCCCCCTTTTAAGCTGTAAGTCCGTCCACTTTTCTGCCCTGTCCTGCCCCCTGGAGCCTTAAAAATTCTGGTAACTGTATGCATTCACTCGTTTTTTTAGCATTTGAAGTCAAATCTCTTGACTTGCTTCAAATACCTCTTCCCTAGCAAAACATTTGCCATTTCTCCAACTCCTTCCTTATTCACTGGCTTCTCAGGATTTCCCAGATAGCCACTTGGATGCTGTTATATTTCCTTTTTTTGGGGGTGAAATGTCCATAACCCAAGAAAGCCTATTTATTTTTCCTACTTACTATGACCCAATATTGATGTACTTTCAATACTTTTGCTGACCATAAACGCTTTGGCAGTGAGGCTGTGTCTGTGGTGGCTGCTGATAGTATCAGTTCCCTCAGCAATATAACCCACTAGAACTTACCAAACGAGAACTGGGGTTCATGTAATTTACCTCAGAAGCCTCACTGCCAGCAACAGACCAGAGCTCACTGTCAACATACAAGCCGCAGCTCACAACACGATTGCCTCTCAGAACCAGTTTTTTGCCTCAGTAAGCTCTTTGTCTATCTAGTATTGCATCTCTTCAAATGTGCACAGAAAAAGCAGGTAAGAGACTTGTTTAGCAGTGACTTTGACAAATGGCCGCTGAGGGAGAGACTGAGTGACATTTGGAAAGTTGGTAAAAGCCACCAGAGTCAAAGCAACTTCTGAAAAAAAAAAAGAAAAAGAGAAAAAAAAAAAAAAAAACCCAAACCTGTGGCTATGATGTGCTCAACCAGGCCACACCTGTTTTCAGAAACCACTGAGTGTTCTGCAGATAAACAAAGATGCCAGGACTGACAGTCTCCGTGGCAACAAGATACCAATCATCATCGTACTTGCTAGGGACAGAGTGAGACACTGGGGATCAACAGTATGTCTGGTTTTCTCATCTGCTCCACAGTGTCATGGCAGGGAGGTCAACTCTCCACAGTCAATCCCACATCCAGTCTTAAAAACAATGGTAACACTAGGGTAGGATCTGGAACCCACACCTGAAGCTGTAATATTGTGGTCTAAGGTAGACCTTCAAACAGACTTCTGGGGAGAAGAGGACCAAAGGCATCTCTTCTCTCTCTTCCAGTTTCCTCACCTGAAAAATAAAGTAAGGTATTTAAATGGCTACAGTGCCATACATTTGTTGATAAGCCTTTGAACTTGGGTGACATCAAGAGATGATCTAATGACTTCTTCAAAAAAGAGTTGCATTTGAGTTAAGAAATCACCATTATGGGAAATACAACCACGATTCTGCTTTCCAAGGTTGATGTCTCTTAGAGATGTACAATATCTTGCTTTCTCTTTTTGAGATGTTTCCAACTTGTGACACTTTAGCAAGAATAAAGCAAATGAGCATTTTGTGAGAAGTTGGCAGAGGTGCAGGAAGGATCCAGGGAAGCTGGACTGCTTGTCTGTGGTCTCCGTGTCCTTGTGTTGGGGTTAACGATGTCTGCAATTTTCTAGCTTGCCAGAGTTTGAGCTCACAGATGTCGGGGCTCAGTACTGGTCATCTGTGTCATTCCCACACTGCCTGGTACCATGCTCTACACCTGTCGATAGTCAAGAGGTAGTTGTTGGATTGAGTCATTGTGTTGCTTCAAGGAAGTTCTGAGACATTGAAACTGTGGCTCAGGAAATGGAAAAACACAATGTAAAGATGGGCTAATCGATGACATAAAGTTCCTTGAAAAAAATAAAAGAACATCACACATGCCAATAGCAAGTGTTGGTTTATGAAGTTGGATGATGCTCAGCCAAGGAAAAGAGTCAACTAAAAAGATCTGTATGACCAGGCAGCGGCTATCTTATTTAAAGTCCTGGTTGAAATAAGAATTGTTAATTGGGATGATAGGTAGGGAACCCAATGTTCAGAATTAATTATGGTGCTAAAGTAGAGCTAGCTTTCTATCAACACCCAGTAGAGATAGCAAACTCAACTTCTAAAGCAACCCGAGGATTTATGTCATACATTTATTGTCGGAAACTTATACAATCCATGCAAGTGGAGAGACAAAATAAACAATCACAGTCATGCAACCAAGAAATGTTTCAGTATCCTCTGTTGTATATATATCCTTTGAGTTTGCTTTTCTCTTTCTATGTCATGACTTAGCCCACGCAGATATATACATATACTAAAAAGTGAGCTCACAATCAGGCACAGCATTGCATGCCTTTAATCCCAGAATTTTGGGAGGCTAAGATAGGAGGACTGCAGGTGTGAGGCCATCTTTGGATACTTTGTGAGACTCTCAGCAATTTAGTGGGACCCTGTTTCAAAAACAAAAAAAGATTAAGGGGTGGGACAGTGGCTTGGAAGTAGAATGAACTGGGTTTAATCTTCAGAACCAAAAAAGAAAGGGACTTATATTGTGTATGTTGTCATGTAGGTGAACTGACTTTTACTGGACAATGTAGCAGGCCTGTGTCCATGTTATTTAAACATGGTTTAATGTTTACATTTTTCATGGCTACATATTATTTCATTATACACCCGTGCCATGCATAGATTAGTGGACATCTAGTTGGACTTCAAGGTTTTTTGTTGTGTACTTTTCCTTGAAGAGCCTTATTATTAAGGCTTCTCTTAATACTGTCCTCAGGGAAGTTCATGGCAATTTATTTTCCTGCTAGTACTGTATGGATGGACCTTTTTGAAAAGTGACATGACACATACCTTCCTAATAATTTAAGGACCTTTGCTATAGAAAAATAAGTTACAGGGAACGACTTACTCATTGGACAACCTCCCTTGATTAGATACTCAAAGTTGACTGTTTAACACTGTAACATGCGTTTTTTTGTTTGTTTTTACACAAGATTTAGAATCAGATTAGAATGGTATTATCTCAGTATATATTTACATAATCAAGAGTTGAGTAAACATCATCACCTATGCAAGAGGAAAAAAATCCTTAAAGGTATATATTGTATTTAAAAAGGAGACCACAGAGCCAGGAGTGGGGGCGCATGCTTGTAATCCCAGTACTTGGGAGGCTGAGGCCAGAGGATCTGGGTTCGTGGCCAGCCTCAGCTACTTAGTGAGGCCTTCCACAACTTAGTGAGACCCTGTTTCAAAATAAAGAATATAAAATAGTCCTGGGGGTGTAGCTCAGAGGTAGAATGCCCCTGGGTTCCATCCCCACTACTGCAAAAAATAAAATAAAATAAATAAACCTTTGCTTTTTATAGGCTGATTGGGTATTGTTACACTAATGAAAAGCTAACACAGCCGGGTGTGGTGGCACATGCTTGTAATCCCAGCATTTGGGAGGCTGAGACCAGAGGATTCGGGTTCGAAGCCAGCCTCAGCTACCTAGTGAGGCACTCCACAACTTAGTGAAACCTGGTTTCAAAATAAAGAACAAAAGATAGGGCTGGGGTTGTAGCTCGGAGGTAGAATGCCTCTGAGTTCAATCCCCAGTACCCCAAAAGAGAGAGAGAGAGAGGGAGAGGGAGAGGGAGCGGGAGAGGGAGAGGGGGAGAGAGATAGAGATAGAGAGAGAAGTCTGGGTAAAAATATCAAAATACAAGACAAGTCTCCAAATATTGACTTCTATTTTCGGATTGGGTCCTCTGACTGACTTTCCTTCTGCTGTGACCTGTCTCCTGATGCCCCAGATGGTGTCTCCCATAGCGTTTTGCTCATGTTCCGTACCTAAGAGAGTCTCCTGGTTATCATCCCAAAATTACTTTTTTCTCCTATGAAAGCCAAGATGATGGTCCAGCTGGTGAGAATGCAGAAACAGTGAGGGCAGAGCTCTCTCTTTGGTTCTTTAGTTGGGAGTATAAGAAAACAAAACACACCCCATGGACCCAGATCATCTCTCTCGCTCCCAGACAGTCAGTGTGACGACTTGTCACCACAACTAGGACAATGCCTCGGCATGTGGGAAGCCTGACTGTGGGGTCGGCCGCATCTTCATGTCCTTCGGCTTCGCCACTGGCCCTTCCACTCACACCCTTTGAAATATGATACCCACCCATAACCTGATGGCTGACAACCACACTGGGACAAAAACAACACAATTCTTGCTTTCTATCTAATGTCCTATTCTAACATTCCTATCTAATGAGTGTTTCATTTCTTTAATGAGTGAAGTTGAAATGACGGTGAAATGACAGCTCTCAACTCTGTTCTCTTTCCCTTTGTGGCTTCCTGAAAAGAGGCCACATTTAGCGACATTGAGACCTGACTCTCCAGGTCTGCCTCCTGCCCAGTATCTCTGCTTACTAGTTGTGTGACCTTGGCGAGTCATTTCTTCGGTACTGAGGATTGAACCCAGGTGCATTCTACCTCAGAGCTATACCACCAGCCCTATTTTTATTCTTTATTTTGAAACAGGGTTTCACTAAGTTGCAGAGGGCATTACTAAGTAGCTGAGGCTGGCCGTGAACCTGGATCCTCCTATCTCAGCCTCCCAAGTACTGGGATTACAAGTGCACTTGTCAAAAGTGGATAATAACGCTTACCTCCTAGCGGATTGTCCTGAGGACCAAATGGGCGACTATTTGCAAGCGATAGCGCCGCCATGTGCCGCTTGTTCACTAAATGCCAGCCGCCGTCGGTGCAGCTATTCTTCAGCTCTGGCCGATGTTTGGACACACGTCCAGGTTCTGGCTTTGTGAAGGATTGTCATGACAGACTTGGTGCTATTTCACTATGTGAGTGTAAGTCTAAGAATATTTACTGAAAGCTGTAATTCTAAACCCCACAGGGCCTGGAGGCATTAGCGAAGAGTGTGGGAAATTGGTAGAGGACACCAGAGAGTCATTGCTTTCACTTCCACCATTATTGCTTCACCAGCCCTTTTCCCACCCATCAGTGCAAAACAAATCCACAGAATAATAAGAAACATGCATGGCAGTCGGGTCAAGAAAGCAGAGCAGAGCAGAAATCAACAACAGACCAGCTTGTGCTACTCAGCCTGCGCTGCTGCCTCCCTGGGCTGCCAGCCCCGTCCCTTCCTTCTGTGACTAAACACGCAGGCCACAAGCATGTGAACACATGTGCACACACGATTCCCACAGCCACTTAAAGGAGCCCTCGCCTCTGACCAGGGCGAGCTGCTGCCTTACATCAGATGGAACGCGTTTCCTGATTCCAGGCTCTGGATGAGGTAGGAGGGGAGAGGCCTTAGGCAGAGACTGGACTGTGGTGTGTTGCCCGGGACATGAAACCTGCCCATCTATATAAGCCGTGGCAGGAGAGGGAACAATGGATCAACCTCGTCATCTGCCCACCTGCCACCTGCTGACCTAACTAGCCCTTCCCTAGTGGCCATTCCAAATATCTTCAGCAACATATCCTTCCTAGATTTATGGTGACTTTAATCAGTTGGAAAGAATCCCATTACTTGAGAATTCAGATCTCTTAAGCTTTTGTCAGGCGCTGCCTCTTCTCGCGGATGTCTAACTTCCTCCTAGATAGTAAATGAGACGAATTAACACTGCAGTTCTGGCCAGATTGATGCCGGAGTAGTCAGGGAGATGGACGAGTGCTTGTGAGAGACCAGCATTTCCAGAAGGAAAAGAGTACAAGCCTAAATCTTCAACCCTAATTTGGAGTTTATCAGAGCCGGCCTGACCATCCAGGAAAGTTCCTTGCCCCTGGGCCAGTCCCCCAGTTCAGTTCTGTGTGTGTGTGTGTGTGTGTGTGTGTGTGTGTGTGTGTGTGTGTGTGTTACTGGGGATTGAACCCAGGGGCATTCTATCTCTGAGCCACTTTTTATTTTGAAATAGGGTCTCATTTAGTTGCTGAGTGCTTTGCTAAGTTGCCGAGGCTGGCCTTGAACCTGAAATCCTCTTGACTCAGCCTCCCAAGTACTGAGATTACAGGAATGTGCCACCATGTTCAGTAAATCCCCACTTCTAATTTAGAAATGTGAAGTACCTCCTTAGGCTCTGCACTTAGAGAGCATGGGTCTTGGGGTGGGGTCTGAGCTCTGTACCTGTCTCTGCACTTGTACAAAGAAGCTCTTAGAGATTGTCTGTCCATCTTTATACTGGAGATGCTGACCGCACCCATCTACAATGTTTGTGAGGGCAGAGGACATCATGGAGGTGGGAGCAGAGACTGTAAACAAATACTAAAGGTTCTTATTGTTGATATTTTTCATGAGGGCACAGACACGCAAAAGACTAAGGTCTAGAATAGAACATCCTTATCTTACGGCAAGTTTTTCTTTTTTTTTTTTGTGGTACTGGGAATTGAACTCAGGGGCATTCTACCTCCGAGCTACACTCCCAGCCCTATATTTTATTCTTTATTTTGAAACAGGGTTTCACTAAGTTGTGGAGTAGCTTACTAGGTAGCTGAGGCTGGCCTCAGACCCGGATCCTCCGGGCTCAGCCTCCCGAATGCTGGGATTACAAGCGTGCGCCACCATGCCCAGCTTCTTACAGCAAGTTCTTACTATGCTGCCAGAGAACCTGTAAACAGACTATAGACAACCTATTGCACTAAATACTATAGTATTATTAGGCTTAAAGGGCCAATTAGAGTATCAATGCATTTGTGAAAAGCTAAAATGTCCCTCTTCCACAACACCAAACACTCTTGTCATCTCATCTGCCCTTTGTCAGGAGACAATAGGTCCAGTTCCATGCCCTTTATAATCAGTTTTCCCCCTCACCCCCCTCCTCTGTGAAAGTAAGCTGGCAAGCTTTGTAACCTAGTACATTTCCTTGGCGTCTTTGTTCTTTACAGAGCTGCTTTGCTGATTTCAGGAAACTTCAAATTTTCTCAAATTTCCAGCTATAAATGAAAAATGTACTGGACTGTCTCCCCTTTACATATCAGAGTGCTTAAAATAATGAGGCATTATTTCAGCACCACCCTTCCTTGTTTCTTTGTTCTAAATGTGGAACTCAGGGATTCCGCCAGGTGTTAATTCATCTTCATTACTCTCCCGAGAGGCATGCAATGCCCAAGAACTGGGAAAGTGAGGCACGGATGTTTAAGCAATTAATATAGAGACTTATCCAAGGTCACCGAGGGAATAAGAGGAAAAGTGGAGCTGGAGGCCATCTGATCTGGTCCCAGGGACCCCCCAGGAGACCCATCACTGCATAAATACTGGCATGGCCAACATTTGCAAGAGCAGATGTCTTATCAAGCCGCCTGCACAGGGCCCGCCCTTGCCTATCTATTCCTATCTGCTTTTATTATGCTTGGGACTCTAGCACGATAAGACCTCCCATATGGTACTTGTATTAACATTAAATAATGGCCATTGTATTGTGTATACTATCACCATAGAAATATTTACTTAGTTGAACACAGACAGCGGTCAAGCATGGTGATTGAAAACAAGCTAATCATAAAAGCCATTCATGCTCACATCTATTTATAAAATCTGTTTCACTTGTACCAGTTAAGCATAGGCTTTGTTCTAAACAAACACACGCAAACCTTCTGCACACTCAGAAACATGAAAGGCACCCCTCCTCTCTCTCTGCAGAGAGCCAGGCAGAAGGGAGAGGCTGCGTGCAAAGCATCAGGCCTGACTTTGAGGCTCACTCTTCTCTGAGACAGACTGGAGCTCTGGATGAGCTTCCTAGGCTCCTTCATCATCCCTCCCTCCCTTCCTTCCTTCCTTCCTTCCTTCCTTCCTTCCTTCCTTCCTTTCTTCCTTCCTTCCTTCTTCCTTCCCTCCCTTCTTTCCTTCCTTCCTTGTTTCTTCCTTCTCCTCCCCCCTCCTTCTCTTCCTCCTCCTTCTTCTTTATCCTTCTTCTTTTTGTAGTACTGGGGATTGAACTCAGGGATATTCTACCTATGAGTAATAACCCTGGTCCTATTTTTTATTTTGAAACAGTGTCTCACTAAGTTGCCGAGGGCCTTGCTACGTTGCTGAGGCTGGCCTTCTATCCTCCTGTATCAGCCTCCCAAGTACTGGTGTTACAGGCGTGTGCCACCACACCTGGCTGCCTCCTTTGTCTTCTCCCTCTTCTGATGCTCTGCCCGGAGTTTCTAGGTCCTCTCTTTCTCCAGCTCAGGTGTGCTTAAAGGCAGCAGAGGTGATTACAATTACTGCAGGCTCTTCAGCTCCACTCCAGAGGTCCTCTTTGAGTTATGAAGAGGGGTCTAGGAAATGGCATTCTTAGTTACAGGTGCTTCCACTTGGGGTATCCACATGCTGTGTCTGACAAATGACCCTCCTTAGTGGCGTCTCCCAGGGCTCCTGGCTTCCCAACCCTCCTCATCCACAGCAATTAGGGGCTGTAGCTGGCACTAAGGAGGGCCGCCTTTCAGTGTCCTTGAATTGTATTTCAACAGGCACTAGTATTTTCCATCAATGTGTACTCCTGTGTTGTATTCAGGGAAGTACGTGAGAATCTAGACTTCAGAGCCACAGAATTTGAGCCTTTCTGTTGCAATTTACTAATCTTGTGGTCTTGGGAAAATTATGCAACTCTTCCAGGCTCCGTTTTCTTGGCCTGTAAGCTGGAGATAGTGACAATGTTGCCTCACTGAGCTAACATGAGGACGAAGATGACCACACAGGTAAGGGTGCAATGGCCAGAATAACCATCTGAGAAAGATCCATTTGAATGGCTGCTCCATGCTGACCAAGATGTTAGGAAATCAACATGAAAGCATGGAGTGTAAGGAACAGGACAGAGATGAGCTGAATTGGATAGTCAACTCTGCGGAGGGACTTTGGACAAGTCTGTCTTCTTCTTCAGGAGTCTATAAATTGGCATCTGTGAAATGGGGGGATAGGTGCAGAGCAATGATTTCCAAATATTATGAGTGAATATCAACGAAACAATAGAATATATGATAGCATTTATACTCTCTATCATTCACTGTCACTCAATGACAAAAGCGTTCTATGTATTTTGTAATTTCATTTTTTAGAATTTTACTGTTGCAATATAATTATGCATCCTAGCAAAATTCATATATGCCCATATTTCTTTGTATGATTCCCTCTTAACCCACCCTACCATCCTCTCCTTCCTCCCCATACATGCTAGTAAGATTGGTAGTGATATCTTCATATTTCGACATAAGATTATTTGGTCTATTTCCTTCCTCAAGCTTTCTTTTTTTTCCTCTTCCTACTTCATCCTCCAGTCCCCTTCCACTATTCTACTGGCCTCACTTTCTAAGTATTCTGTAATTTTAAAAATGAAAGTATTCTGGGCGTGGTGGTACACACTTGTAATCCCAGTACTTGGGAGGTTGAGACAGGAGGATCCCAGATTCTCATCCAGTCTTAGTATAACTAGACCTTCTGCAATGAGACCCTGTTTCAAAATAACAATAAAATAGGACTAAGGGTGTAGCTCAGAGGTAGGACACCTTTGGGTTCAATCTCCGATACCACACACACACAAAAGATATCTTTATTAATGCCAGCCCCTTTTGCATTTATCTGAGAGATAGCCATGCTGGTCTTGTATGAGAGCTATTATTGCTGAGACCACAGACAATATTAGGTGAGGGGTGAAATAATCTAGAGTATCCTGAAGTTGCAGACCCTCAAAGTGGGAGCCAGTGACCTGGACTATTAGTTTTTCTTTTCATGGATCTCTCTCCATAATGAACAAAGAAGCCCAAACTGTGAAACAGATTCCCTCAGAGGTGCTCTGATGAATAGGGGCCTAGGCCTATTTAAAAGCTCCTATTTTTCTACTCCCACCCCTCATGTTCAGCCAAAAAAGACCTTCGAGGGAGCTATGCTTATTCAATAAACAGTTTGGGGGCACTTACTGTCAGCAGGTACTGTGCCAGATGCTGGGGTACATCAGGGAACAAACCGCGGGCATCTGGGGGCCTCTTTTTAGTGACTTCAGGTCTCTGAGGGTGCAGGTTGGAGGTCACTGGTCAGTGTGACTTACCTCACTGGTGGTCCCTTGCTCTGATGCTAGGATTCCTGGCAGACTCTGGAGAAAGAAGGGAAGCTCACCTTTGGCCACTTCCTCCTGCCTTTTGGCTCCATTTCCCTGTCTTTCTCCACCCTGTGCCACATTTTGGCAGAACCAGGAGCTGGGTTTGTGAGTGTGACAGATGCCTTTCCTTTCGTACTTTGGTTTCTCCATTTAAAGAGGAGGGGTTGGACTTTCCATCTGCAAGTTCCCTTCCAGATCTGTAATTGAGTCTAATTAACTCAGCAGAAATAATAGCACCCATTTAGCTCAACTATCACACCATTCTCTCCCCCGTATACCCAAATAAACACTTCATGGTGTCCTAGAAACAGGCCAAGCGATGAAGCTGTGTTTGTTGAGCAGAGTCTAGCACTACATTTCTCTCTCTCTCAAGGTCAGTACTTCAGTGCCTCTGATAGACACCTAGAACATTTTTTATTCAGGCCTAGCCAACGGATCTACGGAGAGCAACACCTACAGACACCCAGGTGTCGGTATCGAGAGTGTCTGGGAAGCCAGGCATGGCGGTGTATACCTGTAGTACCCAAACTTGGGAGGCTGGGACAGGAGGATAACAGGTTTGATGCCAATCTCAGCTACTTATTGAGGCCATTGGCAACTTAGCAAGATCTTTTTGCCAAGTAAAAATTAAAAAGGGCTGGGGGTGTAGCTCAGAGGTAGATAGAATGCCCCTGAGTTTAATCCCCCCCAGTATCTGAGATACATGGTTGTTAGATGTAAGATATAAAAAGAAACCAACCAGCTCCTACATATAACATGTTAGACTGTCCTATATTTCTCTTTCTTCCTTCCTTTCTTTCTTTCCTTTTTTTTTTTTTTGCTGTATTGGGGATTGAACCCAGGGGCATTCTACCTCTGAGCTACACCCCCAGGCCTACTTTTTATTCTTTATTTTGAAACAGGGTCTCACTAAGTTGCAGAGAGCCTCACTAAGTAGCTGATCCTCCTATCTCAGCCTCCCAAGTACTAGGATTACAATTGTGTGTCACCACGCCCAGCTTGTCTTGTATTACTTTCCCTTATCTGACATCTATGTACTTGGGCTCTTGGCATAGGGTATGTACTTAAAAAAAAATCTGTTGAATGAATTGATTAATGGTAGAAGCCCTTGTTTCTTTCCCTCCCTCCCTCCCTCCCTTCCTTTCTTCCTTCCTTCCTGCTTCCTTCCCTCCCTCCTTTCCTTTCTCTCTCTCTCCCTTCCCTCTTCTTGGTTCTATCCATCATTCATCAGCTGGCTCTGCTTTGGGAAGAAAAGCACACTATTCTGGGTAGACTAATCTGCAGAGCAGATTGCAAGTGGACTGAGGTCGAACATATCTCCCAGCAGATATGGTGCCAGGATCTCCATGCTCTGCTTCCTTTTTGTTCGATATTCATACACTTATCCTGCTCAAAATCTGACAAATTCACTCTGGTCTCTCTACTATAGAAGATCTTCAAAGGGAAACTGAACTTCAAGGTAGCATTCACAGAAACTGCACTGGTCTGACCAAGTGGGGGGTTTTGGGGTAGCCCCCGTCATTCCTATGCCTGAATCCCACCTGCCTCCAGGCTCAGCATCTGATCTGCTTTTACATGCCCCGGATCTCATACATCCAAGGGTGCCTCTCTGAACTGATTCTGCCTAGAAGAGCAATCTGATATAGAAACGCACGGAGCGGGACCAGTGAATGCAAACTGGTTACATTAAGGATTGGGGTTCTGTTTATTGACAGGGTCATGGCCTCTCCTGGTTATGACCCCCAAGGGACCCTGGCATGGAAACGGGATTTGTAACGTAACACTAACAATAACACACTAGAGACAGCCGTGACAGGGCCCGTTTCTCCTACATGCTGCAGCTGGCTCTCCAGGATGGAGACAGAGCTGGGAGCAGTCGGGGCGGGCATGAGAGCCAGAGACAAAGAACAGGGACAGAGTCCATGTGCCTGGAGCTCCCCCAGCCAGGGGTCCAGCGCTGGCTACTGGGGTCCCTTGTAGAACTGCCCCTTATTTCATGAGCCTTCACGACCCATGTGCCACTCTCAGAACTCAGTACCAGATTTGAAGGATTAAAAAATTCCAGCGATGGTGATCCTGAAATTGCCTAAATATATTTAGACCTCATTCATAGAGAGAGGCTACAATGTTTGCCCGACCACTTGGCAAACCCAGGCTTCACAGACAAAATGAGGGACCTTCATTCATAATTAAGGTGCCATCTCACCAATCTCCTGTTCTCATTTATCAGAATTCAGATGAGCAGGAATTTGCTGGGCTTTCTCCCCGTATGATGTGGAGATTTGGGGCACAGAATGGTAGACAAGAGGAAGAGGAGCTGATTGACAACTAAGTGTGATTTTTCTCAGGATTTCTTCTTTAAAACACACTCCCCCCCCCCCCCCCATACAAGCTCATGCTCATTCCCGCCTGGGCACTCATTCACACTTTGTTTCCAAGCCTTTCTAGACTACTACGTGTCACAGGTGTGCTTCCCACCTGTGTTTATCTCACTTTTACAAAACATTGTCCTACATCATATTTTGTACTGTTGCTTCCTAGTTCATGCATATACCTTATTTCCTTCAATCAAGTAGATGGCCCTTGAGGGCAGAAGCTGTTGAAATACTCTCTCTTTTATGTGACACAATGCTTGGCGGGTTGGGCCCTTCACTGGGTCATGCTAGGTTCTTCCCCAAATGTTGACAAGTATCGTGGCCACAGGAGCGTATAGTGATAGCCTGGAATTCAGCATTAGTTCAGAGTTAGAATCACAGATTTTCTCAAAGACAACTAAAGAGGAGAGTCCAGATTACTTGTAAGTAATTTAGATTAATCATTTGCCTAATCTTTGCAAGAAAACTACATGATGATGTTCTCATAGATGGAAAATATTTTGTTCTCTCTCCCTCTTTCTTTTTCTCTCCCCTTCTCTCTTTCTGCCAAAGTAGAGACAAAGCTACCGGAAGTTTCAATTGTCAGAGTTCAAAGTCTTTGCTAAACACTTGACATTTGACAGCGGGTCCCCCTCCCCTTTCTCTGCACCCTCATCTCGCTTGCATGGGCACAGGCCTCGGAGAGATAACCATATCAGGGAGAATAAATGAAGCTTGTTTCCTTCTAAATTTGCTTCCTCCTACACAGTAGGGGTATGAGCCTTGGGTTGTATGCACTTTAACCCTGACCTCTCTCTTGACTTTTAGGTAGTAGGTGAGGCAGAATAGGTGACTCTGTGTCTTCTCTAGACAGAAACCGTGGAACTCTTGAGCCAGAAAGGACCTAACAGAAAGTCTCTAACATGTTCATTTTATAAAGAAATTGAGAGCTGGAAAAATTCAGCAAATTATCTGAGATTAAAATTTGACCTGGAACGAGCAGGCACTGAAACTCAGAATTCTCTTAACATCCAGGCTGATTCTCTTTCTGCCTTAACACGAAGGCTTAGAAATTTTACAATTTAGCCACAACATTGGAAGTTCACACAATGGAAGTCTCTAGTAACCAAGTAGACCAAATTCTCCCAGAATTTCATCAGGGAAACACAGGAAAGCCTTGTCCTGCCTTGGAGCACGTCTGCAGAAGGTGCTTCCTATGCGGCTTGGAGTCTGTGTGAAAGGGAAACAGCTGATTCTCTTTGGGGTGGGGTCTGTGCGCCAGGGTCTCCCATTTCCTGCAGTCTGTCCCTTCTTCTTTTAGAAGCCCCAGTCCACTGAAGTGAAGGCCAGTCAAGCTGAGCCCTTCACTGTAAAGCAGCTTGATGACTGAGGGAAGAAAAGCTGGAGCCGTTGGATTCCAAAGCCCGGATCCTGGGGAGGAAGAGTCAGTTCCCAACTTGGTTGGCTCTGGGGACATCCAAAAAGGAGTGTTCAAAATACCCTTCAGAGGGACAAAAATTCTTTTTGGGGAAGTTCTTTACTTTAGTTCTTTAGGGGATTTTAGAACAGAATAAAAAAAAAAATGAAAATGACTAAAAAGTGATAACACTTGCCAGGTCTGGTGGTGCACACCTGTGGTATCAATATTTAGGAGGCTGAGACAGGAGGATCGCAGGTTTGAGACCAATCTCAGGGACTGAGTCCCTGTATCAAAATAAAAAATAAAAAGGGCTGAGAGTGTAGCTCAGAAGTAGAATGCCCTTGGGTTCAATCCAAAAACAAAACAAAACACAAACAAACAACTCCAACACACACACGTAAAATAAAAAATGATAATACTCTACTTGGAATTGGAAGTATGGACAGAGAGGAAATGTGAAGGAAAATGGGCAGAATCCTCTGAATCTTGACTTTATCTTCTACCTTCTAGCACATGCGGGTGGCCCCCGCTCCCACCTCCCAAGGTTAGGTGGGCTGGCAGCCCGAAGAGCTTAGTAAGGTCACCTTCAACTACACATCTGAAAGGAGCAAACCTCTCATCTGGAGCTGACACCCTGCCCTCTGGTGCCACCAGTGTGGTGGCCTCACCGTCTCAGGGTTGGAGCCACCCTTCTTGACTGTCATTTCTCTCCTCTGGGGCTCAGAGGGGGATGCTCAGAGCTCCCAGCGACCTTCTGCTCGCACAGGGACCTCGAGGACACCTGCAGCCCTCCCCTGCAGTCCCGCTTCCTGCTCTTGGAGTACATTCTTGTCCCATACTCCCAGGGTCCAAGGCCCCCCTGAGGCAGGACATTCTCCCACTCCCTGGCCAGCCGCTCTGCTGCGTGTTTTCCAGCCGACAAGGGCGATTTTTCATAAAACTATTTTTAGAACCAGTAACCTCAGAATAAACAAGGCACACACACCAGATGCTGGTTTTAACTGAGCTGAGGAGTATTTGTTTAAAGAGAAAGGTGAACTAGCTAACTTTGCTGTTTTGGCCTTGAGATTAGTGTGCAGATTGCTGGGTTTTACTCCCTCTAGCGGCATGATTTAAGAAGACAGGAAGGAGTCTTGATCCAGGCTAGCAAGCCTTTATTATGGATAGAATTTTTGAGAGAGCTCAATTTGACTTTACATATATGCTTCTAGTTTAATGCAAAGTAAGATAGATTTGATCCTAATTTAATGGGTACAAAATGTGTTAAGAACAGCAATTTCTCTGCATATTTTTCTTATCTCTGAATCGATGAGTAAATAGAATTCTATCTTGAGAATGAGGCTATATTGAAACTTCTGGATATTTTTGTTTAAATGAAATATACTACCTAAAAAGAATCTACATGTGATAGGAGGCACTGTTAAAGTACATTTTTGTAAAGTGTGTGTGTGTGTGTGTGTGTGTGTGTGTGTGTTTGTGTGTTACTAGGTATTGAATCCAGGGGCTTCTAATTCTGAGCTACACTCCTAAGCCTTTTTAAAAATTTTTTATTTTGAAACAGGGCCTTGCTAGTTTGTTTGAGAGTCTTGCTAAGTTGCTGAGGCTGTCCTTGGACCTGTGATCCTCCTGTCTCAGCCTCTCAAGTACTGGGATTACAGGTGTGGATCACTACACTCAGTACTAGGTATTTCTTTAAAAAATAAGGTAACCAGTGCTGCCCTCAACAGAGAACAGGGGAAAGAGGACAAGTTAGAGGAGGGACTTAAAGTCTAATGTTGGGGAAAAACAAGGAAACCGTGAAGCTTCCTGATTATAAGATGTGGGAAAGCAGGCACATGACTAGGAGGTGCCACAGAGGTCTCTGAACATTTTAGCTAACTTTCTCTCTTATCATCATACTTCTTAGTGAATTTGGTTCAAGAAGGAAACAGAACAAAACTAAGTGGCTTCTCTCTCTCTCTCTCTCCTTTTTTTATGGTACTGGAGATTGAACCCAGGGACATTAAACCTCCAAGACACATCCCCATCCTTATTTTTTATTCTTTATTTTGAAATAGGGTTTCACTAAGTTGAGGAGGGCCTCACTAAGTAGCTGAGGCTGGCTGCAAACCTGCAATCCTCCTGTCTCAGCCTCCCAAGAGTACTGGGATTACAAGCATGTGCCACCACATAATTCTACATCATAGTGTCATTCTACACCAATGAATTAAAGGAATCTACATTTAAGTGCCATAAGATTCCTCTGACAAGAAGAGCGCTTTAAGTGAAAGAGGCTTTACTGGCCAGAAGACCATAGCTCTCTGGTTAGAAATCTTATCAGCATGGGATACAGCCAACAGACCACGATCTGGTTAGATTGTAAATGACTGTTTCTCTCCTATGACCCTACCCGGCTGTGGCTTACTGACGTCTGAGTGACAGAGTCAAACCAAAATGACTGTGGGTGACAAGAGGGAAAATGTCTGCAGTCATCGATCAGTTAAACCATGCTCATACCTTTCAGCCCATTTTGAGTCAGACTCTGTAAATTATGGAACTCTATTCTTCATTCATTGGGCAGAAAGCATTCCATTCACAAATCCTGCAGTTAAACTGACAGTTGATTCATTATAGTCTGTTTTGTGGAAGGGCTGGTTACTTTTCCAGAGTAACAGTCTCTTCTTTGAAAATCCTTTTCTCTGTATTCTCATTCACCATTTTGGCTCACAGCTTATCAAACTTCTAGCAGCTGCTAGTGTGTGAATCAGAATGTCCCCTCCTTTGTCGCCTGTGAATACTGAGGGACACTTTTTGTCCTCTAAAGTACACAATCACAGAAAACACGTTAGTGCTGATTATCCTGCATGCAATCATTCTGCTTTCCTTTGCTGCCATAGAAAGAAAAGACATACACACTATCTGACCCTAGAGGTAAAAATCATCCCATGCTAAGAACTACTATCTTAAGGAGAGGTGTTTGGAATGGGAGAAAAATCTCTCCCCCCTCCCCATTTATAGTTTACTACAATTATAGAGAACCTATTATGTGGGACAATCGGTAGGGATCAGTAGTAAATTCCTTCAAGTGACTCCTATTCTAGTATACGAACAGGAAGAAGACATATAATAAACACAGAAATAAACACACATGAGGACTCCAGAGAGTGGTGAAAACAGTAAAACAAGGTAGTAAGCCAAGAAGTAACCAGGCTAGATTTGACAGTGACTTTCAGGGACCATGGAGAGCTCTCAGTGCTCTACCTTGCCTTTAGTTTGATCTTGAATCTCCATAGGTAAGGAGCTGCTGTTGCTGTTGATGGTGGCATTGAGAAGGAGAGGAACCCCACCAAGGGCACAGCTTTAAAAGATTCCTCTGACTGCCATCTTGGAAAATAGTCAAGCTGTGGAAGCTAAGAAATTGTTTAGAAAGTTGTTGTAATTATAAGGAAAAAGAAAACACAATCCTAAACTAGATGGTGGCAGTGGGACTAGAAAGAGAAAAAATAACAAAACAAAACAAAAGACCAAACTGTACATAAGATTAAACGAAACTTACTCAGTTTTTATTTATTTATTTTTATTTTTTGCAATGCTGGAGATGGAACCCAGGGTCTTGTGCATGCTAGTTAATTGCTAAACCACTGAGCTACACTCCTGGCCTTGCTTTTTAAATTGAATAGATCATTAAAAATAGAACCTTGTGAAATTTTGCCACTTACGGGTATTAAAACAATGTATCAACTTTCATTTCTGCTCTGTGAGAAGAAGATTGTATTAACACATGGAAAGGCAGACAAAATATATCTCCAAATGCAGGACAGTGTCCTGGGTTGATAAGTTTTTGTTTTGTGTGTACCTCCTCAAGGGCATGTTTTATTTTCTCACAACATTATCAATCAGTAAGCATTCTATATAGGGCTAATATTATTGAAGGTCAGAATTTCATAACCTGTGAATTTGAGACTTACTTAAAAACATAGGCTATCCAGTTAGAGGAAAAAAGTGTGAGATTACTTCAAAGTTTTCTGCTTTGATCAACAAAGTTGAGGGAATCATTAACAACAACAACAAAATTAGAAAGAAGAGATAGGTGAGAATTAAGGGCAGTCTGCCTGAACTGCAATCTGATAAATTCAAAATGTCTGAGATCATCCCTGATAAGATGTCTGATGAAAAGTTATAGGCATAATAATGAGATTGAGGATAAAAATCAGGATGACGGATATAGATTTTGGAATTTTTCCAATGAAAATAATCGAAGTGGTATGGCAGGCACAATCTCTATGAGAGAAAGAGAGAAAAGTAAACTAGAGTCAGAACATGGGAGAAAAAGATGAGGCAAGAATTACCAGAAGTATAGAGAACCCCAACATGGCCAAGGGATTTAGCATATCAGAGCAACCAGGTGTCAATGAATGAACTGGCAGGTAGAAAATTGAGGGAAAATGATTTAGTAGCCTCCTGGATAACTGTGAAAGGAAGGAGTGGAGATACTTCATTTGTTAGTAAGACAAAGGGAAGAACTGAAGACTTTTTTATATGTTAGCAAGAAATCTTTATTTACTTATTTTTTTTTTAAAAAAAAGAATGGCACAGTCAAGATGCACTTATAAGGAGGGATGACATTTGTGCCACTAGAGGAAAAGTTACTGGTTCAAGGGAACCTGGGTGGGGGTGTGGAGGGATTACATTGAAGATGAAGAGAATCACTTTCTTCCTTAGGGAAGGAGGGACAGTTGCACGGATGAAGATGCTGAGATATCAAGGTAAGAGAAGAGAATGATCATGAGTGAAAAGAAAAAGAAAGAACCCTCATCGATGACTGCAGTCATCTGCTATAAGAAATGAGGATGGAATGGTGAAGAGTGAAAACATTTTAATACACACCTGTCGAAATTTGATAAGACATTAACGAGAGTCCTTCAGGAATGAGGGGCCAGCTAGCTTTAGATGCTATGGACTGATCATGGATCAAATCAGCACAATGTTATGAATTTTTGAGCTATTCTTGGCAGCTGGGGGATAGAAAATGAGAAAACAGGAGCCGAAAGTTAGCACTAAAGACAAGAAGAAAAGAAACAGATATAAGGAGTCTGGGGAGGGGATGCTGGGAGGAGAGAAAGAGAGACAGAGACAGAGACAGGGAGAGAGAGAGAGAGAGAGAGAGAGAGAGAGAGAGAGAGAGAGAGAGAGAGAGAGAGAGAGAGAGAGGGAGAGAACGAACGATGATGAGACTTGTACAGGCTGAAGTGGGGTGGGAAAAATACAAATGGGAGGTCATTTTGAGGAACACCAGGTCGTGGAGAAGGGACGATGCGGTCCAGGGGCTTTATGCTTTATAGAGGAGCACTGCTCTGGCATTATCATGATCAGAATGGATGAAGCCTGAGCGTCTGAGTCATTCCACATTTTTTGTGCATCAACTTTGTGATCATTATGTCATATTGATTGGTTAGACCTACAATATCCCTGTCTTCATGGGTCTATATGCGGGTAAAAGGCAAGGAAACAACAAAAAAAATATATTAGGTGGGGTGATGACATAGAGTGACGTGTTGCAAGCTGCTGTGGTTACCATGTGCAGTGGCAAGGGGGACCTCTGAGGAAAGAATGTTTCAGCCAAGATCTGAGCAACTAGACAGACAGCCCTAGGACAGGAGTGCCCAAGACATTCCTGCTCTCCAGCAGTGGAGGATGAAGAAGAGCGACATCAAGGGCAAATTACAAACTTTTGGTTCTAACAACTAGTGGCTCGTTTTTACTGAAACGTGGAATACTCTAGAAGAAGAACAGGTTTGAAGTGGTGAGGATTGCTAGAAAACCAAGAATGTTCTTTACCAAGTTCAATTGAAGATGTAAAATTGGGATCCTGAAAATGGTTTTAAGCAGGAAGAAGACCTGGATGAAGGCCTATGAGATTTAAGGTCAAAGAATATTAAGAGTAAAGAATCTCAGGTTGCAGTGTCAATTATAAATACTATCCTTGTTATAAATGAGGGCAGGATATTGCTTGAGAAAAACAGACAAACAATAAAACTACCTTGAACTGAAATCACAAGGAATGAGAACTGGTTTTCCTAATGACATCCTAAAGGCTAGATGACAGATGACTGGGCAAAGGAAATGGAAGTAGGTTCTGCACATACAGTATTGAGAAAGTAATTGATGGTGATTAAATACACGTAGATGATAATAAGTACAATATTTGGGCAATTGGGCAAAGATGCTTACTAACATAGATACATGAGAGGCTGAGGTATGTAGGGTGCAACAGACCCAGTAATAGATACAATCATTGCTGCCCCATTAAGTATAGCTTCCTGCTGATGCAGAGAATCGAAAGATAGATCAAGGATGTTATAATCAGATCATAGTAGAGACAGATTCAGAAAATCTAACCTTAAGCTTCAATTTTTACAAGTTCAACCTAAGATCCATCCTTCCTTCCTCCCTCCCTTCTTTCTCTTTCTTTCTTTCTTTCTTTCTTTCTTTCTTTCTTTCTTTCTTTCTTTCTTTCTTTCTTTCTTTCTTTCTTTCCTTCTTTCGTGTGTCCACAGGTACACTCCCAGCTGTTTGGGGCTAATATTTCTCTAAGCAAACATGTGATTCTAATGAAATTTGCTGAATTTCAAACAGCCACATGTGTATGAAAGCTGCCCAACTTGGATATTTGTGGAATGCTGATTTTCCCATACATATCAACGTTTGGTAATTATCATCAGAACTATTCATGCAAGTTTAAAAGTGGAAATAAAATTAAGAGAGATTCAACACGGGCCTCAGACGACCTTCTGGGTAACCCTTCGAGGTAATCAATCTCTTCAATGAATGCATAACTATCACTTCCTATGTGGCTAGGCATTCTTTTTAGCTCAGTTTCCCCTGGAAATTTTCCTCTTAAAAACCCACACGTCAGGTGGGTGGCATTTCACTAACTGATGAGCTATAAGCAAATTGCAATAAATATGTTCCTAAATTGACATAAATCTGTGTTTGCATTCTTTCCTAATTTTCTCAGTTTACCAAGGCCTGCCCTTTCCCATGTTTTGTTTTCTTACTTTTTTTAATCTTTTCTGAATCTGTCACAAAAGCCTAGCATATGGGTTTTGAATAATACTACCACTGGCATGGTATATTAGGTATGGATTACTGCGTAACAAATTTCCTCCCAATTTAAAACCACACATGCTCCTTTTTTGTAGTTTTCTGTAGGTTGGGAAACTGGTGGTCACTTAACTACATGGCGATGACATACAGACTGTGATCAGGTGTTGGCTGGGGTGACAGTTCTCTCAAAGCTCAGCTTGTGGAAGATTCAATTTCAGGATCACACAGTAGCTGTTGGCAGATCTCAATTCTGTGCCATGTGGGCCCATCCCTAGGCTACTTCAGACGTGGTAGTCAGCTTTACTCAAAGTGAAGTGATCCAAGAGCAATGCGAGGGAAAGGGACTAAGGCAAGAGCCTTTTTTTTTCTTCTTCTTCTTTTTTCAGTACTGGAGATGGAACCCAGGTGCATTCTATCCTTGAACTACACCCCAGCCCTAATTTTTATTCTTTATTTTGAGACAGGATATTACCAAGTTGTGAGAGGGCCTCAGTAAGTAGCTGAGGCTGGCCATGAACCTGCAATCCTCCTGTCTCAGCCTCCCAAGTACTGGGATTACAAGCATCCACCACCACACCCAGCTTATGGTTTTCTTATAATCAAATATTAGAAGTGATATCCCATCACTGCCACAGCATTTAATTAACCAGAAGCAAGTCAGTAGGTGTACCCAACACTCGAAGGAAGAGGAGTGCACAGGTGATTAGTATCAGAGGAAAGGTGCTTAGGGGATCATCTTACAAGCTGACCACCATACACGATGAGTCATATGAGCCTGGACAGACTGGACACTGAAACTCTGTGAAGCTTGTAATTTATCCAAACCCATACCTATCAGAAATCAAGAAAAATGAATGTAAATGTAGGTCAGCCTGATTCCAAAAGCCCACGTTTTCCCTTGTGTATCAATCTGCAATACAATTATATTATATTGATAGCCATACACAAAGCTGTATCATAACTCAAAATAATTCAACATGATTGAGAAAACGGATTAGCAAGCTCTAGAACTTTATTTATTCAGTAAACACTCTGCCACACACTGTTATGACCACTACCAATCCAAGGCGATAAAATAAAGTTCTCGCCTTAGTGACATTAAATTCAGTGGGGAAGACAAACACATGAGTAGATAATAACATTCAATATGAATAATAGAATGCAAAACTATGGTCCTGAGTTATTTTTCTTCCTTCCTTCCTTCCTTCCTTCCTTCCTTCCTTCCTTCCTTCCTTCCTTCCTTCCTTCCTTCCTTCCTTCCCTCTTTCATCTTTTCAGTGCTGGGGATCTAACCCAGGACCTGTGCATGATAGGCAAGGGCTCTACCACCAAGATACTTATGTGGCAGGAATTCCAAATTTGCCTCTCTGACTCAAACTAGAATAAAATACTGGCCTATGTGTTAGCTGAGACTGGAAAATCTTTAATTCCTGATCTGAAACCTTAGTTTAGAAGCATGCCATCACTCTCAGCTGTGTATAGAAATAGAATCACTCAGCCAGGTATGGGGGCGCAAGCTTGTAATCCTTGTACTTAGTTGGCTGAGACAGGAGGGTCACTGTTCAAAGCCAGCCTCAGCAATGTAGTGAGGCCCTCAGCAACCTATATTAAAAAATAGAATCATTCATGAGAAACTAGAATCTGTTTTTTTTTTTTTTTTTACTATGAGAAGATTTGAGGCTCAACTTCACAATATTGAGGTGCAGAGAGTCTGCATTGAAAAACTTACCAGGTGTTATGTACATGCATGTTTCTGTCACAGAAGCCTCAATATTATGTCTGGTTACAATGCACCAATAAAAGTATATTAAAAAGAAGAAAGACATAAATTCTGGTCCAGGAGTCCTGAAATGCAAAGGACACAGGTAGGTAAAACTAGAGGAGGGCCCTGTGGGAGTCATCGCAGTCTGGGACACCTTAAGAGTCCTGTGGAAGACGAAATACACAGGAAAATATGCAGGAAAAAAATCTTTAATATATAGAGAAATCTAACACACATGATTCTTATTAATCATGCTAGTTATGTTTCACAAAGTCACCATTCAGAGAATATTGAATCATTACCCTTTGGGGAAATATGAAGATTGCTCCTATTTCTCACATCATATTTTTATCAATTTATCAATATATAAGCTTGCTTTATGCATGTTTCTGTTTAAAGACACCTCTAAATATCGATTGTTAATTCATTAACATTTAACTCCTGGCCAACAGCACTGTAGCTCAGGCCTAAGAAAGCTCATCAAACACATATTTCGCCCATCACTGTTTTCTTGCACATAAGACTATGAGATGACACCTCATGGGAGACATTTAAAACAGAGAAATCACTATCAAATAGCTCAGATATGTGAATAACATGGAAATAAATATACTTCAAAAAGGATATTTGTTTGTAGTATGAGAGCTGCAACAGAAGGCAGACTGTTGCCTCTTCTGTCCTCAGCTGAGGATATAGATGTCATTTTTCACTGCTCTGTGCATGTATATGTCTTTGAATGACTGAAAAACTGCTTTCAGTATTGATTTCAGGGTTCCAAACAAATTATAACAAATCAGCAAGCTCACTGATATGGATCCACAAATAATGAAGGTTGATAGTGTTTAAAAATTCCAACAAGAAGATTAATTTACATTCAAAGGCCAGAGACATGAGATTTTATAATAGACTAAAAATACAGAAAGAAATAGAATTTGCAAGACGAGAGCATGATTATATAAAAAAGAAAAACCTAATGTTTAAATGAACCATAAAAGATATTAAGTTGAAAAGGCATTAAAAATAAAAACTCAATAAATGGGCTAGACAATGGAGAATTTTCACTTAGTAAAGAAGAATATGAGTTAAAAGACACAATAGAATTTTACTCCACCACGAAGAAGAACAAAATTATGTCATTTGTGGAAAAATGGATAGAACTGGAGAATATTATGCTAAATGAGATCAGCCAGCCACAGAAAGTGAGGGATCATATGTTTTTTCTCATATGTGGAAGCTAGGGATAAATTAATATATAAGAGGGAATGCAGATAAAAGAGGAGAAATCCCAGTGGAATGATGGAGAGGGTTAGGGGAGGGAGCAGGGGTAGGGGGGAGGGAGACTTGATGAAGGAAACACTTCACTGATGCTATGTGCATATACAACATTATCTGTGCCAATCTCAGTTTTATGCATGGGGAAGGGGAGGGAGTAGAGTGGGATCTGGGGGAAGCTCACCAGGTACTGTGTATGTATATTCCTATCATTCTGAACCTCATTATGATGAGTGATTATAATGCACTAATAAAAGTATGTAAAAAAGATAGATTTTAGGAAATCAGCCAAAATGTACACCAAAAACAAAACAACAATAAAAGAGAAGGTCAGAAATACATGGCAAGAAGATCCAATAATTTTATAGCTGTCCCAGAAAGAATACAGGGAATAGGAAAGAGGCAGTATTTGAGAAGATAATTCATGATGATTTTTCAGATGTGAAGAAAGACTAGTCAAACTGAAAAAGTGCACAAACTATAGAGATAAATTTTAAAAAGGTCACACTGCGTATATACTAGTTATTTTTCATTATTAAATGAGATATTTGAGGTGGGTTAAACTTATATTAGCCCATAGCTGTTAGCCCATAGCTTTAGAGGCTGAAAGTCCAAACGTCATTGCACAGGCTCTGGTGAGGGCCCAGGAGCTGTGTCAGCTCATGGTGGAGGGTGATGGCAGGAACACGGGTGTGAGGGAGAGATCATGCTGTAAATGGGAAGCTAGAGAGAGACTGGGATCTCTCAATCCCTTCAAAGGGCACAACCTCAGCTGACCTATGACCTCCCACTAGGCCCCTCCTTTAAAAGGTTCCACCACCTCAACACCACCAAACTGAGGATCAACCTCCACAAATGAACCTCTGGGGACTAGCCATATTCCAGCCATAGCTACACATGCACACACTGTAATAAAATTCAATGATATCCAGGATGAAGGAAACATAAAAGTTGCCATGGAGAAAATGAAATATTACCTATAGTTGAAAACCAGAATAAAGAGCTTTGAGTAACAGAAGAAAAAGAAATAATATGCTTAATTATTAATAGTCGTGAAGCTATAGTTCTGTACTAAACTAATTGGGCTTTGAAGAGTGAGAAAAAATAGACACTTTTATTTTTATTTTTTGGTACCAGGGATTGAACCCAGGGGAACATTCTACCTCTGAGCTACACCCCCAACCCTATTTCATGCTTTATTTTGAAACATGGTCTTTTTAAGTTGCAGATGGCCTCACTAAGTTGCAGAGGCTGGCTGTGAACCTGAGAACCTCCTGTCTCAACCTCCCAAGTACTGGGATTACAGCTTGTGCCACCATGCTTGGCGATAAAGATACTTTTAGACATCTAAAGATTCGTAATGCTTCAATGTAAGAATTACATAAAGGTCATACTTTAGCAAGAAAAAAATCAAGAAGAGAGAAAAAAAAAAGCAGACGTAGACTACAAGGAATATTAAGGGAAGTTTTTCAAGCTGATGGGTAGTAATGCTAAATGGAAATACAGATTTATAAAAACACCTTCAGCTCTGTACTAGAAAACCTAAGTCAAGGGCGCATGCATAATTAATCTTTGCCTAACTATTTTTGAAGAGAAAGCCATCTGTGAATGGAAAGTTTTGTGCTCCATAACTTTGCCTATGTCTGGACTCACTGGGATTCCTGACAGAGTCAGTTTGTATGAATTTCACCAACTTAATAAATGTGAGATGGTATGTAATTATGACTTATTTTACTAGTCTTTGATTCAAATGAGGTTGAAATTTATTTAGATATTAGTTAGCAATTTTTTTCCTCTTCTGAGAAATTCCAGTTTATCTTTTTTGCTCATTTTTCTATTGGTCTGCTTATCTTTCTTTTTTTTTAAGAAATATTTTTATGTGTGCATTACAGTCTTACATCGTAATGCAGCTTATAGTGATAGTGACATATGACATACATGCACTCAGCACTTTGTTTATCTTTTTTGAATGATTCACAGGGATTTTTTTTTCTTATGTTGAATTATAAGAAACTGCAATATTCTACCTTTTTTTTTTTTTTTGTGGTACTGGGGATTGAACCCAGGGGCACTCTACCTCCAAGCTACACCCCCAGCCCTATTTTTTATTCTTTATTTTGAAACAGGGTCTCACTAAGTTGTGGAGTGCCTCACTAGGTAGCTGAGGCTGGCCTCGAACCCGGATCCTCCAAGTCTCAGCCTCCCAAATGCTGGGATTACAAGCGTGCGCCACCACGCCCGGCATATTTTACCATTTTTTGATGTAGACAAAAGTGATAGTTCCATATGGTTCAGTCTAAAGTATTTTGGAAAGTAGTCTCTTTTTGTTTTGGGTTCTATGTGTTGGGAAATCTCCTCCCAGTTCAGGACTTGTCTTTTCATTGCACTCATAGCTTTGTTGATTAATATGTTTTAAATTTTGGTGTAGTCTAACATATTAAATTATGTTGTAGATCTGCAGATTGTGTCTTAAGACATTCTCTCCAACATTGTGGTAATACGTATATTCTCAGTTTTTTTTTTTATCTAAAACATTTTTAAGCTCTGATAATCAAACTAAAGCCTTTAAGCAACATGAAATATATTCTAATGTGTAGTGTGAAGTAGGTATACAGCTTTATTTTATCTTTTATTAAAAAAAATAGTTATGTTGCCTCCATATGAGTTGTCCAAACTTTTCTCAGGATCTTGATATTCTTTTGGTCATGTTTAAATGCTTATATTATGTCTGGTTCTGTTCTGGAATCCTTACTCTGATCCACTGCCTTCTTTTCTGGCCAATTACCTTCATTATTTGTTTTTATAACTTGCTTATGTTTTGACGTCCAGAAGGGTGAGATTCTGAATCTTGCTTCTTCTTAACAAGTGGATTTGCTCTTTTTGACATTTGAGCTTCTAAATAATTTAAAAATTATTTTTTTTTCAAATTCCACAAAATTCCTATTGGTGTTTGTTTAGGACTCCATTGTTCTGTAAATGATGTGGGGAAGAAATAAATTTATAACATTGAGCCTTGTTAAAAAGATGTAATAAGTATATAACATTAACTCTGATGCTTTACTTGAGAATCCTTTAAAATCCTCCTGCATGCCTGTTGAACTAATTTTTTTATGATTATGAAAATCCCTCTTTATTTCTGGTGATTATTTCCTCTCCTCCTCTCCCTTCTCCTCCTTCTCCTCTTCTTCCTCTTCCTCCATATTTGGAATTCAACCACCTCTGAGTTACACCTTCAGCTCTATTATATTTATTCTTGTTTTGAAATAGCTCTTGCTAAGTTGCAGAGGGTATCACAAAATTGCTGTGGCTGGCCTTGAACATGTGATTCTCCTGTCTCAGCCTCCAACGTACTGGGATTACAAAAGTGTGGCCACCATTCCCAGCATGACATCTTATTTTAAAGTCTGCCTTTAAAGCTTCCCCAGGGGTGTATGGTTTGTATTTTCTCACCCTTTTACTTGCTATTTATATTGAAGTAGATCTCTCTTTTTTTTTTTAAATGGGAAATATTTGGTACACATCTGTAGGATAGAATATGATGTACTCACTTAAATTTATGCTTGGGAAACCTAGAAACACAAAATATAACAACAAAATCCTTTGATATTTATATTCTAGTAAATTAAAGAGCAACATTTAAAAATGATGACTTATTTCAAGTGAGATAAATGTGTACATATGACTGGAGAAAAGTGAAGAAATATGTGAGTTGTTATTTTGTTAGGATAATAGGTTTATTATGATAAGTTTTCTCTTTTAAAGTTTATTTAATATAATGGATACTTAAAGTCAAAATAGGGGAGTTGGAAATTCAAGTAGAGCTTTTGTTTTGTATGATTGATATTAAGTCTATTGCTTCAGAAATTCTTTCTTTCTCATTTTAAAATAGCATATATCTCTGTCCCTAACCTTTTAGGAATGTTCCAGTTCTTTGCAGTTTTTACAAGATTACAGGTTTTATTTCAACAATTATTATTTCTTTGCCTGTTAACTGAGAATTATTGCAGGCATGAATTTGCTGAAAGTGGCTACATGCTCCTCTGTCCTCTTACCTCTTAATTTAAATTTATTATATCCTCCTTACTGATTTTAAAGTATCTTTTTCAATTGAAGCCACCCATTTTCCAGAAGAAAAAGAGAAGTAAAATGTTATTTATAGAGTTTTTCCTTTCTTCTGCCCTCTGATAACATTATATGATTAGTATCAAGTAGTCACCATCCACATTCACCTTCCTGTTCCAAAAATAGCTTTAAAAGTCCCTTTTGTTTTCTTTGACCTTAACTTTGATTCTATTGTTTTTAGTTTCTGACATGCAACCATCCATGATTTTGCACTTCTTAAAAAATTTGTGTGTATACTGTGTGTGTGTGTGTGTGTGTGTGTGTGTGACTGCGGATTGAACCAGGGGTGTTCTACCTCTAAGCTACACCCCCAACCCCATTTTATTATTTTTATTTTGGAACAGGATCTCGCTAAGTTGCTTAGGCTGACCTCAAATCTGCAATCCTCCTGTCTCAAGTACTGGGATTACAGGTGTGCATAAGGACGTCCACTTGTGTCTATACTTTTTAAACCTAAATTTCTTATAAAATGATTTGCATGGTCACATTGAAAATCTTTCTTCTTTTCAATTATCTGGAGGTCATTTCACTTAAGAAAACTTTTAAGCATGTACAATGTGTCTTTTTTTTTTTTTTTTTGTGGTACTGGGGATTGAACTCAGGGACATTCTACCTCCGAGCTACACCTCCAGCCCTATTTTTTATTCTTTATTTTTTTTATTTTTTATTTATTTA
>PVLC010001461.1:33917-120795 GCA_004027655.1 Graphiurus murinus
ACTGGGGGTTGAACCCAGGGGCATTCTACCTCCGAGCTACACCCCCAGCCCTATTTTTTATTCTTTATTTTGAAACCGAGTCTCACTAAGTTGCGGAGTGCCTCACTAGGTAGCTGAGGCTGGCCGCGAACTCGGATCCTCCGGTCTCAGCCTCCCGAATGCTGGGATTACAAGCGTGCGCCACCACGCCCGGCTTATTCTTTATTTTGAAACAGGGTCTCACTAAGTTGCGAGTGCCTCACTAGGTAGCTGAGGCTGGCCACGAACCCAGATCCTCCAGGTCTCAGCCTCCCAAATGCTGGGATTACAAGCGTGCGCCACCACGCCCGGCTTACAATGTGTCTTTTTTAAAATAAAACGTCAGGCTTTGATATCAGATTTAATCTTTTAAAAAAGGTCTTGGAAAGGGGTCTAGTAGAGAAAGAAGATAATAGGAAAAATGAATCTTTGCCAGTAAACACAAAAATATGGCTCTATTTGTATAACAGCAATACTTGAAAAAGCAAAAACTTTTCTTGTCAATTATTTTTTAATGAGTCTTGAGACACAGCAATGTACAGGTTACATACAGAAAATGTGCAGTGAGATCCTGACACTACAGAACTCTCTGACCTTTTCCCAAATCTGTTTCTAATTGCAATATAACATCAATTTTTTTTTTTTTTATGCAATGAAACCTTCCTGCTTGGGTGATTTTTGCCAACTTATCTAGTTAGTTTAAAAGCAAATAATAATACAATGACTTTTTAAAAATTTAGAAGTTCTTAGTATTCTGAAAAATGACACTTTTAGTTACTGGGAATGTCTATTGTCTTAGTCCATTCAAAAAGCAATGAATGAACTAAGGCGTGTGTGTGTGTGTGTTTGTGTGTGTGTGTGTGTGTGTGTGTGTGTGTGTGTGTGTGTGTGTTCCCAACCTCTTTCCTCCAATAAATGCTCAGTTCAAAACAATAGATTTTTGTGGGTACAACAAATTCATTCTAATTTTGAAGTTTAGAAAGCTCACCCCCAAGGAATATTTTCCAACATTTTCTCCTAGTATCAACTTACTGAATTTACTACTTATGTAATAATGTGCATTTCTGAATACGAAACATTTTTTATTGGAGCAATTTCATGGTAAGTTTGATCACTCTATAGAGCATTGAATCTAACATAATATCCCAAATTTAAAATGTAACTTGAGTAGACCATAAAACTTTTGTTAGAATTTAGTGGCTTAGTGCTATGTCTTTTGATGAAAATGTAGTCGTCCATGGAATAATTCCTCTGTGTTTGCCAAGACTCCCAACCGAAATCCAATTTCTCTAGTGATCAGATAGATGATCTCCTTCCCTCCTCCCTTTTATACTTGTAAACAAGGAGATGAATATGTTGGTTATACTGTGTTACTAGAGAAATGATCACAGAGATGTTCTATGTGTGAGTTACAGGTCACTGGAAGCTCATGGACAAAGAGATAGTGGCTGATAGGGTAGCATCTTGAAGGTAACCACACACACACACACACACACACACACACACACACACGCACACACTTCTCTGGATAGGTATAGAGCTGTACCTATTAAAAATATTTAGATTCTAGTGCTTAGGTAATTCTTCTCATCCTTAACAAAGCAATGGAGGAACCGTCATCTCTTGTTGAAATCAGGTAAGCCACCAAAGAACAACACTGAGCACTACTTTTTATGTTGGTCCAAGGAAAAAAGAAGAGTAAATATTGTTCATTTTTCATCAAATTGTTTTAGGTGTCACTGAAAGTCATTCTAAAACCACCTTCTTCCATTTCTTCATGGAGAGAAGAGAACTGAGTGAGTGTGTGTGTGTGTGTGTGTGTGTGTGTGTGTGTGTGTGTGTGTGTGTTTATGGTCTCACTTAACAAAAAAGCTGAGCTAGAGAAGGAGGAAGGGAGATAAAAATTGGACTCACCCCTGTTTAAGTGCTGTCTGAAGTTTTAGATGCAGAAAGGCTTATGAAGACTGCTGAAATAGACAAAAAAGGCAAACCAGAGAGAGTGGGATCCTCCACTTGTCCAGCTCCGTACATACTGAAGGACCTGTCACAGTGTTGAATGGCTGTCATGGGTGTGGTGGCAAGAAGCAGGCCCCAGGAGCCATCCTCAAGCCCACTCAAGTGGCTGATCTCCATTGTTTGTAATTGTTGCTTCTAGGTAAGTCATTGTTCTATAATATTTCTTTATTCTTTAAGTGCTCCAAACTTCCAAAGTTGGGTAGATGTTATAAAATGCAGAGGTCAATGCCTCATTTATGCATAGACTCAGCCAAAGTCTAACTGTTAGGTCTGTGCTCATGTTTATGGTTGGAGACACAAAAAAATTCATTGATAGACAATAGACTCATCTTAGAAAATGAAGCTTCAAGAACTGATTTACTTAAACTTAATATTTTTAGAAAAGAAGGTGTGTGAGCCGGGCGTGGTGGCGCACGCTTGTAATCCCAGCATTCGGGAGGCTGAGACCGGAGGATCCAGGTTCGCGGCCAGCCTCAGCTACCTAGTGAGGCCCTCCGCAACTTAGTGAGACTCAGTTTCAAAATAAAGAATACAAAATAGGGCTGGGGGTATAGCTCAGAGGTAGAATGCCCCTGAGTTCAGTCCCCAGTACCGCAAAAAAAAAAAAAAAAAAAAAAAAAGAAAGAAAAGAAGGTGTGTGCCTGAAACTGGGAAGCAAATCATCATGACCAGGTTTAGTAGAATTAACTGGCAAAGTAATTGACTAGAATTAAAGATGACAGTTTTGTGGCAAGGAGGGTGGGAGGGTGTGTGGGTGAGGGGTAGCTTTAGAGCTTAGTACTAAAGGAGAAAAGGAATATGTTTACCATTGCTAGGTTCCTGACTGAGGCCTCATTAATGAAAAATCAGATTAACATGAGGAAAGCATACAAATTCACTTAGTGTAAGTTTCATGTGATCCCAGAACTTTCAAGAATGAAGAACCACAGAAATAAGAAAGTCTGCATGGTTTTATGCTAAGTTTAGTGAAGAATGGAGAGTCATGGGCAAAAACAATTGGAGTATAAAAGGGTACAATCTAATGGCAATGAAATGAGGGGGGACCTTAGCAAGGCCTGCTCATTCAGAATCTTCTCTGCCTCCTTATGTCTTCAGAGGTAAAGATATTCACTTCCTCTGGGTATAGGGAGGGTACCACCAAAATCAGGGTCCTATGACCTGCTTCAGCAAAGCAGAGCAAGGGAAATGTAAGTGACTTTCCTGTATCTGTTGTTTTCTCAAATGTCAAGATACCATCATGTCCTGAGTTCCATCAGCATTCTGCCCAAGGAGACAAGATTTGAGTATGGGATGACCTACTTGGTTTTGGGATAGTCACCAAAACCCATGTGAAATCATTGTGAACCAAAGTTTCACAGAATTATGAAGAATGTAAAAACCATCTACTATAGCCCCACATTTCTCAAGTGAAAAATAATTAAGGCTCAGGAAAATAAAGTCTAATTCCTGATCAGTCAGGTTGGTAAGGCCAGGACAAGCAGTTAATTCTCTGGTTCTCAGTCCAGAGTTCTTTGTCAAAGGCCACCAGTGCCTTCTTTGTCTTCTGTATGTACCCAGTAATTTAAACCTTATTCTGTGGACCTCAAAATGACTGTTAATTGTGAACAGTAACTATAATTTTCTTTCTTTTTTTTTTTTGGTCAAAATACAAATACATCAAAAGTATTATAATCGTCATGGTAGTCCTTTTTAAATATACTTTTATTGGTGCACTGTAATCTCACATCATAATGAAGTTCAGAGGATAGGGACATACACACACACAGCATTTAGTAATCTTCCTTCTTCTCTCTCCTCACTCCCTCCCCTTCCCTGTATGTGGTCATTGATCATTTCACATAGCTACATAGCATGAATGGAAGTGTTTCCTTCGTCAAGCACAGTAGTCTTTACACTTCAATGAATGATGTCATCTTAGAACTCAGAAGAGACTGATATAGGGGAAGACAGCACTGAAGTCAGTGCCATTGGTAGATGAAGATCTAGGCTTAGCTGCATTCCATTCATTTGAGTAGACTAGAGAGTTTTCTGCTTAAGCGTTGCCGAAGTTCATTTGGACTGCTGTAACAGAAGCATCTTAGGCTGGATAATTGATAAACCACAGGCATTCACTGCTTGTAGTACTGGGAGCCTGAGGACTTCAAGATCAAGGCCCTGGCAGATTCGATGATGGGTGAGGGTTGGTTCTTATAAACGGTCCCTTCCATGCATTCTCACGTGGAGGAAGCGATGGACAAGCTCCCTGCCAGGCCTCTTTCATAAGAGCACTAATCTCACTCATGAGGGTGGGACCCTCCTGACATAATCATTTCCTAAAGACTCCCTATGCTGATACCACTACACTGGGAATCAGGTTTCAAATGTGAACTTTTGGGGGGACACAAACTTTCTGACTACAGCCATGATGCCTTTATTCTTTTGGGGGATTTTTCTTTCGGTGATGGAGGAGTCAATTTTCATGTATTATCTAAGATGTCTGAAAATGCTATTTTTTATTAATAAGAAAGAAAAAAGATAGTCATGCATGGTTATTAAAAAGCAAGTGCCTGTCCTTACACCCACCGTGTCAGCACGGAAGCCACTGTCCATGGTCCTTTGGGAGTATATTCCATGAAGTACGAGGTTATAATTTTAACCTTGGGTTCTCATCTCCTGGGATCTTACAGATTAGGTATGCAGGTGTCTGTGTGAGAGCTATGGAGAAACAAGGAATCCTCTTAAGATCTGTCACTTTGAAGGATGCTAACTAAGGTCTTCCCAAACTTCACCATTTGATATTTGTGCTACTATCATGACAGCTATTAAAAATCAGAAAGGTTAGGAAATAAGAGTGTTAATTTTGTGTGTGTGTGTGTGTGTGTGTGTGTGTGTGTTCATTCTATCTCTGAGCTATGTTCAGCTTTTTTTTTTTTTCAAACAGAAACTCAGTCTAAGTTGCTAAGTGTCTTGCTAAATTGCTGAGACTGGCCTCGAACATGTGATCTTCCTGTCTTGGTCTCCCAAGTACTAGGATTACAAGTGTGTGCCATCACATCCAGCTATATTGCATATTTTTATTATAATAGCAATGTAAGTTCATTGTAGGAGGTGAAAACACAACTAACACAATAGAAATTATAAAATAAAATACAGAAACACTATTCAGGTCCTTTCACCACCCAATATTTACATATAAATGAAATTATAGGTCCAGTGTGGTACCATATGCAGGTAATTCTAGTGCTTGGGAGGCTAAGACAGTACATAGTCTCAGCAACTTAGCGAGACCTTGTTTCAAAATAAAAAATAAATAGGGCTAGGTGTAGCTCAGAGGTAGAATGCCCTGGGGTTCAACTCCCAGTACCAAAAAAAAAAAAAAAAAGATTGTATAATGCTTCCCCACACATCCCCTTACATGTGTTCTGATCACTTTTGCATTTCAATATTGGCAAGTCTATCTTATCTTTAAAGCTCTTCAATAATTTCTTATTGTTGTCATTGTAGTTGTTACTAGAGATTGAATTCAGGGGTGTTCTACTTCTGAGCTATACATCTATTTTATTTTTCATTTTGAAACAGGGTCTCACTAAGTTGCTGAAGACTTGCTATCTTGCTGAGGCTGGCCTCAAATCTTTGATTCTCGTGTCTCAGCCTCCCACGTACTAGGATTACAGGCATGTACCACCATGCTGTGTTCAATCACATATTTGCCCAATCCCCACTGGTCTTTCAATTTTTCTCAATTATGTCCTTTCAGGGATATTCACTGACTGAAGTAGGTATGGGGTAGTCACAAACATGGCAGAAAGCAACAATGATCAGAAACACTGATCTTTGTAACCCTTTCCAGTAAGAATGGAACACAAATAAAAGACCAAAGAGCCACAAAATCACGTGTCCCCCAAACAAACTTTGTTAAGATTCTAAATGGGATAAACTTTAAGCTTTGTAGGTGGAAGAGACACTTCTCTTCCCTGATGAAGAAATAAGTCAATTTCAGCAAAGACAAAAAAAAAAAAAAAATTGCTAAGCAACAAAGATCCTGTTTACATGCAAATATTACTAGTAATACAGAAAGCAGCAGGGTGCAAGAATAACACAGGAAATATGATCTGAAAGCAAAATTCTGTATAATAAAACACTGGGGGTTTGTTTGGGAGTGGTTTAGTTTTCCACAACAAGTCAACAGCTATTTATGTTGACACCATCTGAATTAATCTGTCCCAAAGTTAACCTGACATTTAGCAAACTGCCATCTGTCTAGGAAGGAAGTTTCTTCTGACAAAGACAAAGACTGAAAAGGTGTTTTCCTATCAGCTTATCTCTCCAAAGACCTTAAAAGAAGGTTAACTTTGTGGTGCTTCAGGCCTTTTTTGTTAACTCTTAAAATCGGAGGAACTTTGGAGCATAAGTATTTCTCTGAGGATGTAAGCCTTTTAAACTATATTGCTTTATTCTTTTTATTAGGATGGACTTTTAACCTTCCAATGGAATGCACAAAGGCTAAGTCATTTATCCTTAGTAAATCTTTTAAAGGCTATTTTTTTTAGAGCAGTTTTAGGTTCACAGAAAAATTGAGAGGAAAGTAAAAGATTTCCCATATATCCCTGTCCACACATGCAGCCCTCCTCTTCTACTCCCTCATCAGAGTGGTCCATTTGTTACAACTGGTGAACCTACATTGACACATTATTATTGCCTGGAGTCCATAATTTACATGAGGGTTCACTTTTGGTATTGTACATGCTACAGGTTTGGATAAATTTATAATGGCATGTATCCACCATTCGACTATCATAGAGTATTTTCATTTCCCTAAAAACCCTCTTTGCTTTACCTACTCATCTCCCTCCCTCTGCAAACACCGGTCCTCTTATTGTACCAGGTTGTCATATACCAGGATGATCCAACATTCAGATTGGCTTCTCTGACCTATTAATTGCTAAGTTTTCTCCCTGTCATTTCACAGATTGATAGCTCATTTCCTTTTAGTGCTGAATAATATTCCATCCTCTCGATGTACCACAAGTTATTTGTCCATTCACCTAAAGAAGGACATCTTGATTACTCTCTAGGGTTGGCAATGACGAGTAAAGCTGCTATAAACATTTATATTCATGATCTATATGCATACTATTGTGCGGAGATAAAGTTTCTCCTTTGGGTAAATGCCAACGAGTACAATTGCTGGATTTTATGATTAGTTTTGCAAGAGACTGCCAAATTGTCTTCAGACTGATACTGACCTCACAGAATAGGTTAGGGAACCTGCGATTCCCTGTGCCTTAGAAGTCCTAAGCAAACCTGCATTTTGATTTTAGAGTAGACCACCTCTACTGATCTCGGGTAGTTACATGGGACTGTAACATTCCGGGTGCTATTTTTCCTGGTGTAGAACTGCAAAGAGACCCCTGTGCATCATGGCATCCATGCACCAGTGCAGAATCTTGAGGTTTCCTAGTTCTGATTTATTGCATACATGACTTTTTAAAAAATCTTGAACAGTATTCCTGTTCATCATTCCCTCCCATATAAAACTTTCTTGAAGAAAAACAAGAGTTTTTTTTTTTTTTTTCGACTCTACCATATTGCCATAGTTTGCAAATTACTGGTATAAAATATGTATTTATTGATGAAGCTACCAGTTTGTTGACTAACATCCTAGTGCACTGAACATACCAGTTCCTCTTCACAGATTTATTCATATGCTTGGAAAGTACTTATTGATCACCTACTATGTGCTAAATAATGTGAGAGGAGTTTTAAGAAATTTAGGATTTCACTAGAAAAGACAAATAACCATGAATACAATGGCCATATATAAAGCAATATAGTATAATATTATAATAATACAATGATTATATAATTGTTACATTATGTAATAATTATATTATTATATAGTTATAAACATTAATTAACCAAATACATTTTAGGTACAAAATGCATGCCTGCAACAGGCATTTTGGGAACAAAGAACCATGTAGGCCAAGCGAGGATGAGTAGGACTTATTAAAATAAAAAAGCCTTGGGACACATGGAGAAGGAGCAGAAAAAGATCTACAAATTTAAGTGGCATATACAAAGTCCAAAGAATGAGAGCTAGTTTGACATGTTTGGGAAACTGAAAGATGTATGCATTAAGCTGAGGAGAGGGGATGGGAAGAGGGGCAGTCTAGGTTCTGAAGTCACAGCAAGACATCATTCCTTTAAATATAACAGTAGATGCCCCTCTAAGTTTTGACTATATTCAGTGTTTTAATTTTTTTGAGCCATGACAAGATAATTTTCCACATGGTTGGTCATATCTGAAAATGTTATATCTCCAGTTTCTTTCCTGAAGACTTCCCTCTTAGAAGGGGCATCTGTTGTTGTATTTAAAGGAATGATGTCTTGCTGCGTAATTCAGAACCTAGACTGCCCCTAATAACTAATCGAACATATTTGAAGGCAGACAAGTTTTTACATATAAAAAAAGAATATAAGACTAATATACAAAATAAATTTTGTTTCTCTATACTTGCTATGACTAGTAAATTAAATAAGTTAAGAAAAAATTACACTCACAATAGCATAAAAAATAGGAATATATTTAACAAAGTACAGAGTTTACATTTCTTTCTTTCTTTTTTTTTTTTTTTTTTTGGTACTGGGGATTGAACCCGCTACACCCTAGAACTTTTTATTTTTTGCTTGGAAACAGAGTCTTGCTAGGTTGCTGAAAGTCTTGCTAAGTTGCTGAGGCTGTCCTCAACCTTGCAATCCTCCTGTCTCAGCCTCCCAAGTACTGGGATTACAGGTGTGCGCCACCATGCCTGGCTATAAAACTTATATTCTGAAAGCTATAAAACTTTGTTGAGCCGGGCATGGTGGCACATGCTTGTAATCCCAGTACTTGGGAGGCTGAGACCAGAGGATCCAGGTTCGTGGCCAGTCTCAGCTACTTAGTGAGGCTCTCCTCAACTTGGTGAGACCCTGTTTCAAAATAAAGAATAAAAAATAGGAGCGGGGGAGTAACTCGGAGGCAGAATGCCCCTGGGTTCAATCCCCAGTACCACAACAAACAAACAAACAAATGAAAACAAACAAACAAATAAAAACTTTGTTCAAAGGAATTAAAGAAAACTAAGCAAAGGAAAAATATACCATGCTTATAGACTAGAAGACTTACATCACTATAATGGTATTACTGTTCAACTGATCTAGAAACACAGTTTCTATCAGAATTTCAGGTGATTTCTTTCTAGAGATTGATAAGCTTATCCTGAAAATCATATGACTGCAAAAAAGTGGAAACAATTCTGAAAAGGAAGAATAAAGTAGGACTCTCATTTCTTGATTTCAAAATTCAGGATAGCGCAACAGTGATCAAGAGAGTATAGTACTGTCACGAAGATGGACATAGATATCAATGGAATAGAATTGAATACCCCAAAACAAACCCATTAATCTATGGTCAACTGATTTCCCACAAAGATGCAAAAACCATTTAAAGCTAAAAGAAGTTTTGTCTGATGGGGAAGACATTTCCAACAACTATGAAGATCTAGCAAGCATGCAGTTTCAGGGCAAAGGTGTCAGAGTTGCTTTGTAATCATGAAGGAGATGAGCCGGACACTGAGGCCGTTATTAAGAGAGAGAAACATTCAAGCTTGTCTGGAGACTCAAAACTAGGAATCTGGCGTCAGCTACTGGCTTATAAATCCAAACAGAAACTATGTCTGCGGGGGAGTTGTGGAGTGGCTTATTATAAAACCACACCACAGTAATAGCCAAACACACTTTTATTTCCATTTTTCTCACTGTTGGCCAGACATGTATGTTGCAAGTATGAAAAACTACAAATGTGTTTATTGACTTTCTCTTGCCTGTAACCCTGGAATCTCACCTTAAGGCTCATTTTAAAGAAAACCCCTTCTTGCTCTTCTCTCCTCATTAAAAATCTCTCAAAAAAGAAAAAAAGTTTTATAACTCAGAAAAGCATGTAGGAATTCAATAAAAAGCACTTTGTTGATTGTTTAAATGAAAAACTATTAGAAATGTTTGCTCAACCTATAGACTATAGGATTCTTGGAGGAGGGTTGTGCTTTGCTCAGGACCTTCTATCTCCATTCCTGACCCTGCTATACCAATTCCAGCACTAAAAATCAACCACAATACGCTCATGAAGTGGGTACATTTTACAACTGAATAGAGACACTTGTATGACTTTCTCTAATGAAAATTAAATCTAAGAAGGGATAGAGAAAAGGATTAACTAGTTTTGAGAATATGATCTGCTAGACATACAAAATTTTCAAACAGCAACCCTGAAGGCTATTAGCTTCCTTACTTTACAGATGTAGAAACTGAGCCTCAGAAAAACCAAGTAACTTATCTGCTTTTACATTCCAAATGATGGAGTTAAATTTCAATACAAATTTATCCAACTTCAAAGCCAAAAATTACTATGATACCATAGGTTTAAATACACTGGGAGTCCAGGGGCCCGTGAGGTCCATTCCTTGATATGGCCTCTGAGATTAAATGCCCCTATGTGTAGTGATGTTCCATTAGTGGTTCTTCTTCCAGCCCTTTCCAAACTTATAGAAAATATGATGCAATTCCAACAAGAAGGCAATTATTTCTTCCCCCTGGGGAGTGGATATTGAGGCTAATCACAAATTAATTCTGAAGGTCAAATGGGAGAGTTAATGTGGGAAAGTTGCCAAAAACATTTTTAAAAATCTAGTTAGAGAAATCTTTCTCAACTCTATAGTTAGTAAGGAATTGGGCCAGTACAATGCCATAAAGCAAACATTTTGGCACTAGAAGAGGCAAATAAATTAGTAAAACAGAACAGAGTCTAAAAACAGATCTAAAAGTGCATAGGAAATTCATATGTGATAAAATGCATGTCTTAAAAACATTGAAAATTTTATTTACTTATATTAAACAATGCTGGAAATATTCTCTATATATTTAGAATATATCATTAAGTTCCTAAATTTAATACTATGCAAAAAATTTCAGATGATTTAACATTTAAATGGAAATGAAACCACCATTTGACCCAGCTATATCACTACTTAATGTCTTTCCAAAAGAAATAAAGTCAAAGTGTTATAGTGATACACGCATACCCATGTTTATAGCAGCACAATTCACAATAATCAAGTTATGGAACCAACCTAAGTGTCCATCAGCAGATGAATGGATAAAGAAACTATGGTATATGCACAGAATAGAATTTTACTCAGCCATAAAGAAGATGAAAATTATGTCGCTTGCAGGAAAATCGATGAAGCAGGATAACGTCATGCTGAGTGAGACATGATAGACTCAGAAAAATGAGGGTAGTGTATTTTCTTTCATATGTGCAAGCTAGAGAGAAAAAAGGAAAGAAAAGGGGATTCATGAAAATTAGGAGAGATTAAATAGTGGAATGGCATTGAGGGAAGGAGGGGGGAAGGGAAAGATGGGAAAGGAAACAGACCAAATAATGTTGTGCATATATGAATATATCACTATGAATGTCACTACCATGTACACTTACAATGCTCCAATTAAAAATTAAAAAGCAAAGTAATGTTCAAATGTAAAAATCCTCAGACATAAAATATAGGATTTTATTTTATTATCTTGGACAAAAAGCAAAAAAGGAAGGTATTTTTCCTAATATTGGATTATCTATCTATCTATCTATCTATCTATCTATCTATCTATCATCATCATCATCATCATCATCATCATCATCTCGCCATCATATTTACATGTGCACAATATATATGCATATTTTATTTATGTGTATATATTTGAGATTGTATTATTGGTGGATTATTGGGTGTGTTTGTAGTATTTTCAGATGAAGTTAAATGTATTTTTAAATAAACAATAATTAATAATAATGTGCAATTATTAAAAGTAATCAAACATGGAAACTCTTTTTGTATTGAAGTGATAATTTAAACCAATTGAAAGCATATTGTCACAGCGAGATTCTGTGATATACGCCTATAATCCCAGTACTTGGGATGCAGACATAGGAGGACTGCAGGTTCAAGGCCAGCCTTAGCAACTTAGCAAGACCCTGTTTCAAAACAAAAATATAAAGGGCTGGGGGTGTAGCTTGGATGTAGAATATCCTTGTGTTCAATCCCCAGTGCTCCCCTCCCACAGGGGAAAAAAAAAAAAAAAAGAACAGATGTCAAACTTTCCTGCAACATTTGAATGCTGTGTCTGGGCAAGTCGAAGGTATCCCTCTAAACCATCTTCGTCTGCATTATTCATCTGCCATCCCTATAGACCTAAGTAGACCTGACGGGAAACTGGATCCCCCAAGACAGAAACCAACAATGTTTGCTCCTCAGCTAAAATTCTCATGAGTACTTCTTTTCCACATGACTTTACATAGCACTCCAACTATTTTCTTCTACTATTCTCTTGCCCTCCCATTCTTTCCTCACCTCTTCTCTGAGATAGCCCTTCAACACTTAAAAAAAAATCATCATTCTAAGCTGGATATTAGAATGGGCATACTTGGGAGGCTGAGATAAGAGGATGGAAGTTTCGTGGCCAGCCTTAGCCACTTTGTGAGATCCTCCACAATCTAGAAAGCCCCTGTTTCAAAATAAAATAGGGTTGTGGGTGTAGCTTAGAGGTAGAATGCCCCTGGGTTCAATCCCTAGTACCACAAAATAAATAAATAAATAAATAAATAAATAAATAAATAAATAAATAAATAAATAAATAAATAAATAAAATTAAAATTAAAAGAGAAATCCATTTCTAAGAAGTGTTGAAGCTGAGGTGAGCGGGCTTAGAAGCCCTTTCTGAAGACCCAAATCCTGGGGGTTGGTATGCAGTGATTCTTTTGGAAAGAGTTCCTTAACCTTCCCCTCCCTTCTTAGTTGTTATTAGCTGCCATTCCTGTGGTCCAGCTATCCTCCTCATCTTCTGATTGATTCCCTTCACGGCCTCCGCCCCCACCCCTCAGAGGATTACACCAATGTGGCCATCACAGTCTAGGATTTCTGCTCTTCAGATCAGTCAGGAGTCAGTGACTGGAGTCCAACAGATCAGACTATCATAGGCAGAGAAGAGAGTAACTAGGTATGGAGGGTCGGGCTCAACCCTGGACCACAGAAGTCAAGGCTAGAGAATAAAAATTATGGCAAGACAGAGATCTTTTAGGCCAGGATGGAGGCATTTACACAAGTGGGAAAGCGGAGATGATTCTTAATCACAGTAGTTCATTTAGATGAGGACTTAATCCCTGGGGTGGAGAGCCAGTGAAGCCAGTTAGCTGAAGGATAAAGGGAGAAGATGGGAACGGAAGTGCTCTGCCGAGTCCTGCTACTGAAATTTACCATCACTGATCTTTCCCATCCATCTCCTTGATTTCCTCTCAGCTAAAACACTTGTCCTACCTTATTTTCTATTGTTGACTTCTTGAGGCTGGAATTTCCAAGCCAACCAGAGATAAATGGGAGCGCATGAAAAAATAACAGGAAGCAGAGCTTCCTTAAGCTTTTCTGAGCCAGAGAAATGATTTAAAAAATCCCTACAGATTTTCCTTTCAGAAGAGCGAAACTGAGCAACAAACAGAGACAGCACAGCAGTGTTAGAGTGGAGAGCTTCTTGCTGGCTTTCCCAAGGCATGCCTTTGATTCCCAGCTGTGTTCTCCACTGAGACTCCACTGTACAGGCACATGAGCTGATGCTGATGTCATTCATATATGCACACACTGTGCCGGGGCACAGGCTCAGGGCCTGCAGTGGATGGTGCCAAGACTATTTCTTTTTACTCGGTGCCTGGGAAATGTTTCCTATTATTTACTTCTTGGGAAGTCTTGTGCCCTGATGGATATGCTGGACAGCATTCATTTTCAGAAGTCTTCTGGAAAGATAACCCCATATCCTACTGACAGTGCTTCTTATTAGAAAGTTCACCACCAATCTCACTAACATGTACAGAGAAGCAGAGCAGGGAAGTGGGGTGGGATCCAGAGGGAAATACACCAGATGCTGTGTGCATGTATGCTTTTATCACTTTGAACCTCACTATGATGTATAATTGCAAGGCACTAATAAAAATATATTTTAAAAAGATAAGAAAGTTCTTTCATCTATAGCCTAAATTCTACACGTTTGAGGTAAGCTTAGATCACCTCAATTTTGCTTATGGAATATCTTCCCCTTTCTACTTGTGTAGGGGAACATGCCCATAGGGGGCATGTCCAAATTCTAGACCTAACTAATCCGTATCTGCTGTGCCATATTGGTCATTTCCCAGGAGCTGTGTCAGGGGTGGGAATAGTCACATTGCCTGCCGTTATACCTTTCTTATAAAATCTAAGCATGGCCTGGCCCTGTTTTAATGGTAGCACAGCAGCTCATATGAATATCATTAGAAAAACAATAAAACTTTCTTATTCCCCTTTCATTGTAGTAGCATTATGCAAGACCAGGTCTGCATTATAAGGCACTGGTGTTTGGCCAAGGTGCAGTGTAAGTGATCCCCTTTAGGGAAAGGGAGGTATAGATAACTCAATGACGTCACTATTTCTGAGGGTGGCAGGGGTCAAAGGTGAGAGTGGACTGAAGGAGGAGAAGCAAAAATGACACATTGACTGTGTGAAGAGCGAATGTGGAATTTTTTTTTTTTTTTCGGTACTGGGGATTGAACTCAGGGGCATTCTACCTCTGAGCTATACCCCCAGCCCTATTTTTTAGTCTTTATTTTGAAACTGAGTCTCACTAAGTTGCTAAGTGCCTCACTAGGTAGCTGAGGCTGGCTGAGAACCTGGATCCTCTGGTCTCAGCCTCCTGAATCGGGGATTACAAGCGTGCGCCACCACGCCCAGCCGAATGTGGAATTTGACCTGAAGTCTCACAGCAAATCAAAATAATAATTTCTCTGTCTTGAAACATGTTCACTTGAGATCCCCTCCCCCCTCTCTGTTGGAATTAGATACTTGGATATCATCAGTCATTTTTTTTTTCCCTGTTTGCTTTGTGACTCTTCTCTGTAGCAGGAATACTCAGGCTATGTAGAGGAAAAGCCAACTAGACCAAATTCTCCAAGGCACGACTTAAATATACTTTCCAGTCCCTGTGGATCTTTGATCTCCAGAGTGATCTGGGTTAGTTTAATGTGACACTGGGGAAATTTAGAACTTTGTAACCAGAACTGTTATATTTGACTGAAGATATGGGCTAGTGGACCCGACTTTCTCAGGAACATAAATATGTCAGATTATGTGAAAGGATATTTGACCATCCATGATTGAGGGAAACGATACTAAGTAGCTCAGTTGGGCTATACTATCAATACTTCAAAAAGGAAGAGCTTGGAAATACAAAGATAACTGCAGATTAAGAAATTACCAAGAAATTTGGACAAAAGAGGAACATATCCGCATACATTGACTATTGTAGCATAAGCACAAAGAGCTCAGACCTTGAAGCCAATGATGAGAGCTGTGTGACTTTCCGAAAGTGATGAATGCCCTGAGCCTTTGCTAACATGTCAGAAAACAGAGATTCAAATAGATTGGATTTGAGTGTTGTATTAGTCAACTTCCTGTGACCAAAATACCTTACATAAACAACTTAGAGGAGGGGAGATTCATGTTGGCCCACAGTTCCAGAGGTCCAGTCCATGGTGGGCTGGCTCCATTCCTCTGGACCTGAGGTGAGACAGAATGTCATGGTGGAAGGGAATGGTGAGGACAGCTGCTCAGATCCGGCAGCCAGGAATCAGAGAAAGGGGGCGGGGGTCAGGACCAAGGTGTACTACCCAAGGGCATGTCCTTAGTGATCAGCTACCTCTGACCATACCCCAGGTGTCTAGAGTTTCCACCTCCTCCCATTAGACCATTCAAATGAGTAATCCACCAAGTGGATAAACCCACTGATGTGATCACCGCCCTCATGATACAATCCCTTCCCAAAGCCCCACCTGTGGACACCTCTGTACTGGGGACCAAGTCTTCCATACATGAGCTTTTGGGAGACATTCCAGGTCCAAGCCATGACACATGTCTTGCTTGGTGTTCCAGCACAGAAGAGTTCTGAGTATTCACAGGTAGCTAGATGTGTCCAGGTGTGAGAGTGTTGAAAGAGTTGATTAGGGAGCCAATAAAGCACTCTATCATATATATATATATATATATATATATATATATATATATATATATATATATATATATATATGTATATACGTCCCAAGTGAGTTCTATGTTCTATTCCTGGTAGCTTACTTTAAATAGGAATCATAGTTGCGTTTCAGACCTTCTTTATTAACCATCTTTTCAACCCCTATCCTGTGAAGTTTCTACAAATATTAGGACCTGCATGCTTTGCTCCATTGTAGTTTTCCCATGCTTCAGAAGTCCAAGGAACATTACAACTCAGATTTTGATGAAGTCCTTTGTACTGCAATCTCACTAAACACATACTGAATAAAGAAATTTTAACACTGGTGTTCATGATCTATGTCTTCTGTATCTCCTCTCTCCCACCTCATTTTATTTAAATTATGACTGAAGTCTGCTCCAGAACACATAAGCACCAGTGATTTTTGCTCTTTATAGACTGGGCTATGTTTCTATTGACTTTAATCTGGTCATTCAGAAAGCTGTCAAGTCCAGCCCTGAGGAATAAAGAAATAAGAAGCAACCCCTACATGGGGGAGGGTGGGCATCCAAGGCTGCTGACTTAGAGAGCACTTCCCCCAGGTGTGACTATATTAAAGCCATATTTCACTTTAATGGGGACAAACTGGAAGGGAGTCCGGGGAAGGTGGCCCCTCCTGATCCATGGGACTCCATTTGGGCTAATAAAAGACCACTTAGCTATGAGGGCTCATTACAATTAAATTGTCTCTAAACAGTTGCTGGCTTGGTAAACTTCAAGAGTGGAGCATCTGGAGATCTTGTAGGTGGGGGGAGCTGAGGTCTAGCACTCAACTTTAGGGACCCTTATAAATCTCAGTGCACAGAGGCGCTGTTGAATGTTCTTTTAGTCCTTTTCTCGGCAGAGGACCCACAGCCAAGGTATTGGATCTGCCCTAAAGCTCATTATAACCTTTCCCCCTTCTCCTGCTTTACTATTCTAGTTTGGTTTCAAGGTAATACTGGTCTTGTTAAATGATTTAAAGATTGTTTCCTCTTCTACTCCTTGAACCAATGTATATAGAATATTTATTATTTAATAGTTTAATTTGTTTGAAAGCTTTAATGATAACTTCACTTGTAGACTTTTATTTTTAAATGTGCACTTTGATATATGTATATATCCATGAGGTCATGACCATGATCAAGATAGTGAACTATTCATAATTTTCTAATTTTTCATCTTATCATTTTGTCCTTTCTCTCTTTGGCTCCTCAAACCTTTACACCAACCTGAGCCCCACAGAACCACTGAACTCCTTTTTCATTCCAAAGTTTGCATTTTATGTGTATGTGTATTATTAACTTCATATTACAATTTACTCTTCAATGACCAATTATTTTCAAAGATATCTGAATAATAAAAACTCTAATGTGTTCATCTAATTATCATGAATGTTATTCATTCCTTTGGGTGTATTTATATATCCATGTTATCATTTTTTCAACTGTACTAAGGTCTTTCTTTAGTGAATCTTATAGCTATGGTTTTCTGGTGATGCATTGTTTCAAATTTTGTACACCATATTTGAAAGATATTTTTGCTGGGTACAATATTCCAGGATTAGAGGTTCCTCTGTCAGTACTTGATGCTGCCACACTGTCTTCATGTTGACATTGTTTCAGAAAAGAAGTCCGCTGACATTCCTTCTGTTTGATGTTATGGTATTTTTCTTCTTCAGGCTGCTTTTAAGACGTTCCCTCTGCCACTGATACCGATGAATTTAATTATGACTTGTGTTGATATAATTTCTCAATCTTCTCATGCTTGGGGTTGATCATGCTTCTTAGATTTATGAATTTATGATTTTCCTCAAAATTTCAAACATTTTCACCATTATTGCTTTTTTTTTTTTTTTGTAATTTCGTCTTCATTTTCATGGATTTCAGATACATGTTCTAGGTCACTTAAAATTATTCCCCAGCTCACTGATGCTTGTTCCATTTTCTAAATTGTTTATTTCCCTCTCTGGGAATCATTTAAACAGTTATTATGTCTTTAAACTCCCTTCCCTGTGTTTATCTCACTCAGTATATTTTAAATAACCAATACTGTAGTTTTCATTCTAGAAGTATGCTTTTGTTTTTATTTCTCTAGGTGTCTATTTAACTATTTGAAAATATGGAAAACAGCCTTGGCTGGCAATTCTAATATTAATTCCAATTTTCTGGGTTACATTTGATTATTTTTTCCATTTGAGCTATATTCACCATTTTCTTTTTTGGTACTGGGGATTGAACTCAGGGGCATTCTACCTCCAAGCTATACCCCCAGCCCTATTTTTTAATTCTTTATTTTGAAACAGAGTCTCACTAAGTTGCAGAGTGCCTCACTAAGTAGCTGAGGCTGACTGGAACCCCGATCCTCTGGTCTCAGCCTCCCAAGTACTGGGATTACAAGCATGCGCCACCACGCATGGCTTATATTCACCATTTTCTTTTGTTGTCTGGTACTCTTTAATTGAATTCCACATATTGTGACTTTTACATTATTGAGTGATGAATATTTTCCTCAAATACTTCTTAGTTTTAACTTGAGACTTAATTGTGATGCTTGTAGACAGTTTGATCCTTTTGTTTCTTAGGTCTTTTGAAGATTTCTTAGGTGAAATCAGAGAAACAATTAATCAAGATCTAATTATATTTCACTTTTGAGGTAAGATCCTTCTGAGTCCTCCACCCTATCCCCTATAAATTATGCAGCCTTCCTGCCTGTCTGATGGGAACAATATATATCAGCTATAATATATATCTCCATATATATTATAGCTGATATATATATACATATACATATACATATACATATACATATACATATACATATACATATACATATACATATACACACACACACACACACACACACACACACACACACACACACATATATATATATATATATATATATATATATATATATATATATAAAATCATTTGGACACTCTACACTCTTTCCCTGGCCTCTGGTAGTCTCCTCTCACACATATACTTACAAGTGCTCTACTGAGTTCTCAAGGATAATCCGCCTTATGTCTCTAGAGTTTTCTCTTTGTGTCTCTCTCCTCTCTGCTATTCTGTTCTGGGGAGTCCAGTCATCTTTATCACCCCGGGTTTTCAGTTTTCTCTCCTCAGCTCAGGGGTGTTTTCCAGGCTTTTCCTGGATTTCTGCTCCCTGAATTATATCCTACACACACTCTCCCAAAATAGTTGGGGAAATCTTAGCCCTCATCTTATTTCTTTGCCTAGATCTTTTCTGAGGGTTCATGATCCTTTGTTGACTGATACACAGCACCTTTAATAGTTGTTCCAGATATCATATGTTTTCTTCTCTGCTTGTTTCAGGTGGCCAGGTAAATATGACTTTTTCTATTCCTTCTTGGTTGAATCTGCATGGATTAATTCATTTTCTCTACTAGCATATATTTTGTCTTTTGATTTCTTGAGAATTTTTTCATGAGTTTTTAGAAAACTTAATACTTTTAAGTTTTAAATTTTATTACATGATTTTTTAAAATATTCTTTTTAAAAATAAACCTGTTCCATATGCTATTACATTGTATTTTTATTCTTAGGTTAATTACTAATAAGTTTCACTTTATATAGGCCAACTTTGACAAAATTTTATATATTTTATTTATCTTTTGTTTATTTTTATTGTTTTTGCTTGTCTAACTTTATTAATGCATGCCATTATCTCTATTATTTTATTTTATCTATTTTCTTGAAATTATTCATGTGTTGATTCTTTTTGCATTTTTTTGGGGGGGTACTGGGGATTGAACCGAGGAGCAATCTACCTCCAACCTATACATCCAGCTCTTTTTTATTTTGAAACAAAGTGCTTATAAGTTGCTGAGAGTATCACTAAGTTGTTGAGGCTGGTTTTGAACCTGTGATCCTCTTTTCTCAGCCTCCAAAGTACTGGGATTACAGGTGTGTGCCATTGCACTCAGCTTTAGCTTTCCTATTTTTCAACCTCTTTTATATTTTCATTCTGTCTTTCACTATTCTATCATGCTTAATTTATTAATATCTATCATTTGGTCTATTAGTTCTATATTATTTTTAGTATAGTCTGTTTTTTTCAGACATATATTGAGTATGTTTCAATGACTATTTTCAGTTTCAGGAATTTTCGGTTGGTTCTTTGTCAAAACTGCAAGGTTTATTTTTAAGATACCTGAGTATTCTCTTGTATTTTCAAAACTTCATTTTATCTCTTTAATGTAAGCCTTCTAAATAGTTTCCCAAGTTTTTGGTTATTATTTCACATTAAATAAGATTTTTCTTGCTTTTAAAAATAAGTAAGAATCGTTGGCCATGTTTTAGGTATTCCTTCCTTGTGGTTTTATATTTGCTTTTGATAGGCAGAGATGGGAATGGAGGGATGTGGTGAAGGAATATGGGGGTCAACACGGTGGAGAGAAGAGGAATAAAGCTTGCTTCTGAGAATCCCCCTAGTGGTTTTGTCCATCCTGAAGATTTAGGAACTTTTGATCTTATTTCAATATCAAATGCTTTGTTCTCTACCTTCTAAAGATACAGAATTTCTTCACTCCCTGCTACTCAAAAATAGAAGGGCAGTGACACAGTACATACAAGTTACCATTTTCAGCATAGCCAGGAACTCTATCGCCTGTGGAGCATGTTTCAAAAGAGAATTAAACTGTTGTAATTCTAAAGGTCTCTGGTCTAGAATCATAAAAGTGTTAATTGAAACCTTTTTAAGCAAAGCCTTAACTGTTGAGGACTTGCCCATGGGAATATTAAAAAAGAAGTCTGTAGTTGGTAATAAAAGTTTTAGTGCAAGAGAAGAATTATTCTAAACCAGAAAATGATCAAAGGCAAATTTAGAATAAGAATAACAAGATACTGAGATAGAAGGATGACAGGTTCTAGGCCAGAGCCCAGTAACTTAGTGGGACCCTGTTTCAAAATAAAAATTAAAAAGGGCAGGAGATATAGCTCAATGGTAGAGCACCCTTGGACTCAATCCCCAATACCACCTACCCACATCCTCCCCACATAAAATTCAGAAGCTATTAGAAAAAGGAGATTTCTATTAACTGTAGATCCTACATTTGGCGGTATTGAACATTAACCACAGCCATGCTCTCTATTTACTCATTCATTCAGCCAAACATGCAGAGTTTCTGCTGAATCCCAATTATTCTGCTCGCCCTTGTAGAGACATTAGTAATCTGAGCAGAAAGGCTGCTACCCTCTTCACTTAAAAATTTCTTATATGATTTTGGGTAAGTTAATTGTTTGTGAAATTAGATATGTCTATTCCGTCATGTGGGATAAAGTATTTATTTATTTATTTATTTATCTCTTATAGAATTCTGACTATGCAACTTATTCCAGGCATAGCTATGCTTTCAGGATAAAGAACACATGTCTATTTTTCCCTCCTCCTCTGCCTGTGGTCTCACTTTCTTCCTCTTCCATAAACTTCACTCTGTCTTCCAGCCACATTATCTTTTACTTGAGTCTTCTGACCATTGCCCTGGTTGACCCGGACCTTCATGCATGCCATTTCCTCTGCCTGAGCTGCTTTGTCCTTAGCTACTTCACATGGTGAAGTTCTCATCATACTTCAAATGTGTCTTCAAATTACTGCATAATGTTTCTTTATTGTTAAGGCATTTTCGGTTACATATAACATAAAAATGTGACTCAAATCTTTCCTAAAATAATGACGGGGATTTCAACTAGGCATGGATAGCAAGGGTTTCTCGCCTTCTCACTGTAGGGATTTCCTTCATTGACTAATCACGTTGCCCCTGCTCTCATCTCTGGGAAGATCTCTTATTTAATATTCACTTTGGCCACAGTGAAAGGGACATTAGGAAGAAGCAGTTTCACTGTTTTAATAGTCCATTTCTTGTTGATGTGAGTTCAGAAACTTGGAAACTACTAGGGGCCAGAAAATTGTAGGCGCAGAAATAACGACCAGGTTTGGGATTTCATTTCATAGATTCCCAAATGATTGGTTTAGTGTCTCCTTTTCAGAATTAAAAACAAAAATACTCAGCATTCCCACCCCAGGCACTTTTCCCACCCCCTTATTCTTATTCAATGTCCTCTGATTGCACAGGAGGTTACTCCAACCCTCCTGATGGTTCCAGCATCCCACAGGGTGGTAGCAGCAATTTTGGGTATTTATGACTTACTCAATGAGAAATTTTACAGTTTACAACAAAAAGCATTTGTTTTCTTTCCCATGGGTGTGTAATACAAAGGTAGGACTCCATTTTGTACTGCATACTTTCTTAGGTCAAGGTCTGCTTCCTGTGTCCACTGAATCCCTGGCTGAAGAGAGAACAGTAGCCACCATGTATGTGTGTTTTGTGGTATTTCAGGAGCTTCAGAGCCTAGCCAAACTACAGAATTACATTGAAGCTATCTAGTATCACAAAAACTATTCTTTCACTGGTTATAACAAATCACGTAGTGAATTCCCAATATTAATGATAATAATACTTTGCTAGTAGTAAAAGAGTACCACTATGTTACATTGCAAAGGGTATGTGTGAAAATCCATGTAATAGAGGTTCAAAGACCATTTTGTACGAATTTTTCACTGATGGTAAAGTTGGGTGAGACTAGCTTTGGTCTCTTCCATTTTGATGTGAAAATCTCTTAGTTATATTTAGTCTCTCCATGAAATTTATTTCTAGTGATGCCAGTTGATTTCAAATTCAGTTATTTTCTAAACTGATCACTTTCCAGGGAAAGTAAATCCCATATTTTTATAATAGAAGTCCAAAAATTCTTACAGGTGTGTGTTCCTTTGCCACTGGTTAAGACTTGTAGACAATTCCTTAAAGAAAGCTCTGTAAGCAGATATGCTTTTTAAAAAAATATCTTGTCTGAAGTCAATACTTTTACCCTATAACCTGCCTGGTGGTAGAGAAAGTATAAGTAGGGATAATAACACAGGAACTGTTTGATGTTGTAACGTGGTGTCTGTACACTACAGGATGTTTATCAAGATGTGTCAGCCTGAAGTTGATCTTGCTGCATCTACCATCTTTCTCCTTTCCAACTTTTCTCTGGCAAGACAGTAGGTGTGACTCATGCTTCAAATTAATATGGAAGCCACATGTATTGGGAAAGTGCAAAACTTAATCTATACTTGGTTAATGAAACACAAAGAGGGGAGCATTGCGGCTCATAGAAAATGGATCTAAGAGAAAAAAAAATGAAATGCTCTACATTTCTATTAGGTGTAAGCAGTCTCTCTAGACAGACGAAGAAAATAATTTAAGAAATAAATCTCTGTGGAGACATCATAAGTCACTGTTTGACTTTTTGTGATCCCCTCAGCCGTTGGTACTTGCTTTAATCAAAAGACAACGCTACTTTGCTTCTTTATCCACTTGCAAATCGTCCATCTATTCTCCAGCTGAGCACAGGGTTTGGATTTTTACATTGGAATATATATGAACTACTAAAAACTCTCTGGGCTTTTTGGAGACAATCTTATTTTGGAGTAAAAATAATGATTACGTATAGGACTTGAACTGTTTTGGCATTTAAACAATGTGGATTATTCTATTATCTCCTCTAAGAAACATTATTGTATTTCTAGGTCATAAACACCAGAAATAATTTCTCTACAGTCTAAAATCTTTTTGTAGCTATAATAAATATGCTCATTCTTATGAAAGTGCCAATTACTCTTACACAATGTCTCAGGATATAAATATTTACTTCTCTATATTTTCTGAGAACTATTTCAGTCTGTGTATACACAGATCTGAATCATTTCTGTTGGCAATCATATGAGAGAAGAGAGTGGATTACCTAAGGCATTCTTGGACAAGCTAAGGGGAGCAGTAGTAGAATAAAACTGAGCATCAGAACCCTTGCAGTCAGCCTCCCATTATTCTAACAGACTCCTGAGATAACTGCTAAAGAGGAAAGCTTTACTGTGGTTCAGTTTTGAGGCGTTCAGTCCCTGATCATTGATCCCATTGCTTTTGGGGCTACAATGAGGCATCACATCATGGTAGCATTGTTCATGGCTGGGGAGCAAAAAAAGAAAAGAGAAGGGGCCAAGGTACCAGTATCCCTTTGTAGGGCACACTCCCAGTGACCAGAAGGCCTCGTGCTAGGACAACCTTTTAAAGTTTCCACTACCTCCTAATATCATCGTACGCTGGGAACTAAGTGTCTTACACATGGTCCATTGGGAACAGTCCAGATTCACACTACAGCAAGAGCTGTATTTCAGTGTGTTGGTTGATGTTGGTTGAAGTAGGTTGAAGAGGATCTGAGGCAGCAGGTGAGAAAGCTCATCTGTGTTGCATAGTCTAAGCTGTAAAATTATTGGGGGGGGTGAAGGCTACAGTACCTCTCACCCTGGGGAGGGTGTCTGAGAAGCACCTCTGAATACAAGTGACTTTGTGGCCTAGGACCCTGGAACTCAAGTGGTAACCCCTATGTTAATATAGGAGCAGATTTACATGGAATAAAACTGCAAGCACTGCCTCGCACAGGGCCTGGTAGTCAATGACAGGTTCGATTTTCTCAGGGCAATATCAACCTAAGACAGGGCTTGTTGAATGACTCATCGAGATCCCATGACGGGTAAGATTAAGCACCTGGTAGGACACGACCTAAGACAGGCACAGTCTTTTGTGCATTTTAAAATAAAAATGGAGGAGTTGTGGGAGCCCAGCTGGGCCCTCTCCCCCCTGGCAGTTGCTACCTGCATATATGAGTAATTATACTGATTCTTCTGCTATGGCTACATTGGCGTCTCAAAGTCTGGAGATTGCACCTAGGATGCATAGATGAAAGACCCTCCTACTTCTTAGAAAGTAAATATATGTCCCTAAATGATTATGGTTTTATGACTCTAGAAAATTTGCTTGACCAGGCTATGTTAAGAATGTGGGCTATAGGTGTCAAACGAAGAAGTGGTGCTATTTGTAATCTGACAATTATTGATATGTCATAAATGTCTATGTAACCCTGTTGTACTCAAGAAACATATAAAAATTCATGCTGAAAAAAAAAGAATAAAAAAATGAGAAAAAAAATAGAGTCACGATGCATGTTGCTGAAAAGGAGATAGATTAGTATTTTACAATGAATGCTACTGAATCAGAGCAAAATACATTTATGAACATCTAGTTGAATTTTCATAGGCCTCAAAAAGTTTCCAAGGAGATTATTAATAATTGATATAAAATATCATTAAAAAACCATACAATGAGGTTCTCAGTAGTATTTACTGAATAAGTCAACATCAATGACTTATTTTAAAGGCTGTTATTAAATTCATCATGAAATTCCTTGCTGTGCTTATTATTACTGACATATTGAAGATATTCCTCAGTGTATAATAAAGTATTTTCCCTATGAGAACCTATAGGTACAGGAGAATTTTTTCTCTGTTAGTAGGATCAAAAATAGCTCTGCTCTATCTACATTACGAGAGTTTATTTTTGCCCTTGAACACTTATTTTAAAAATTAATTAGTGAATAGTATATGTCAGCTGCTGTGTTAGGTTCTGAGGATACAGCAGTGACTAAGACAATAAAAAATCCCTCATCAAGCTTATATTGGATCGAGGGAACTAAAGTAGATAAACAACAACAAACGTAACAGATATAGTGTACCAGATGATAAAAAGTTCTCTCGAGAAAAAAATGAAAAGGAGGACCAAGAGATGGAAGGAATGGTTGGCAGGAGGCATTGCTGAGATGGTGACTTTTACGGAAGAGTTTCAAGACAAGTGGCATCTACTCCTTGACTCTCCAGATGTAAGAAAGAAGGCTACATGGGTATTTGGGGTAAGGGCTTTGCAGGCAGCCGGAGGAGCAAGTACAAAGGTCCTGGGGTGGGTATATAGGTGGAAGATTTGAGGAACAGCAGGGGCAAAAGATGCCTAAGCAGAAGATATGGGGGAAGGTGACAGGGTCAGAGAAAGTATCTGTCCTGACCAGCACAGCTAACAAGAAGCACCAGTGATTTTGACCCAAGCACATTGTATAGAAAGATACATTCATTTGATTGGGGATTGGAGTAACAGGGGACTGACTACTTAGAGGGAAAGAGAATTCCAAAGAACACTGAAACACACATCTAACAGATCTAGAGGGAGGTTCCTGCCTGTAGGGCTGAGACAGCTCACCTGAGGAAGGAAGGAATCAGAGATGGGCTTTCTTCTCAGGGAAGATAGCTAGATCTCATAGGTTCGCAATATTTCTAATGTTTCTAGAATGCTCCTCTGTTTAATAAGTTTCTGTGGTCAAAATAAAAAGGTGACCTCCTGCAGTATTCAAAAGGTGGGCTGGACTGCAGCTTCAGCCATTATGTCTTTCTTCTTTTTTTGGTACTGGTGATTGATCCCAGGAACATTCTACCTCTAAGCTACACCTGCAACCCTGTTTATTTTTTATTTTGAAATAGGGGCTTGCTAAGCTGCTGAGGGTCTTGTTAAATTGCTGAGGCTGGCCTTGAATGCACGATCCTCCTGTTTCAGCCTCCCAAGTACTAGGATTACAGTCCTGCACCACCACTCCTGGCTAGTTTCACTTCTTAATTATTTCAGGCAAGATACTTAACCTCTCTGTACTTCAGCTACCTTATTTGTAAATAGGGTGCTGCTATTTAGTTGCAATTAATAAATAGTTGTCATAACTAATAAATTAATCACTCTAAAGCACTCAGAATGATGCCTGGAGTCTCAACAGTGATCATTCACTGTTAACTCTTACTGTTAATATTCTTGGACAGATCTCATGATATTTTTATGCTTAAAAATGAACAGATTTTATGGCCAAAACTATTAGTTAGATATGATGAATTTTCTGAGAAAAAAAAAAAAAGCTTTCTCATTAAGTCCAAATGCAGGGAGCAGTTCAACTGAATGGAAAGTTGATTGAAAACAGCCACTCTCTCCTCCAACCAATTAGTGGGAGTGAGTGTGAGAGTCTTTGGGGATAGACGTATGGGAGCACTCCCTTAAATTCTTTCCAGGGATAGGCTTCAAGAATGATAGTTTCTACTTATACCCATTTGGTTCAGAAGGGAGGAAATGGGGTGAGATGATATGGCTCTGGGTCCTTGGCAGTAGATGGGGGAATTGTATCTTCTAGAAGGAGGAAGGTTGCAGAGCCATGAACCCTGGGCTCAGCCTCTTAGAAGGAATAAACACTGTACGCAAGTGCATTAGCCCTTCTCCACGCCTTTCCAATCAGTCCTGCAAAAATAAACAGTTTATACATGCAGAGTAACCCTAGAAGACCCCCTCACCAATTATTTTATAAGTATCCTTGGAAGACAAACACATTTCCCCTGCTCCTCTGACGGAAGCAGCCATTTGTCTGCCATGAGCTATCAAAGTGGATGCTAGCCTGCTTTCCCTGGGGCCTCAACGGCCAGAGCTATTTTGAGAAATAGGGGTTTCTGCATATTTGCCACCCACTGGCAAATTTCCTTCTTGACAAGCCCCCCCCCCCCCCGCCACCTCTTCACCTGAGTGAGGTTTTCTACTCCTGGAGTATCTGAGCATCCTGTGGTTGTCTGAGGAGGTAGCTGGGAGGGGAAGCCTGGTAAGCAACAGTACGCTCCATGTTCTGTTCTGCTCTGGAGCGATAAAAATACCCACCTCTACTGAACACAGTCTATGAACCCGAGACTGTGCAATTTGATTTAACCTGTATTGATCTCATGCATGATGGGTATTGCTAACCAACCCCTCTTTCAAATGAGACAGTTGGTCCCAGGACTACAGAGCATGTCAACTCACAGAATGTCTCTGAAACTTATTTATTCCACTGTCATACTCTTCCTATGGTGCTATGCCTGATTCACGGTGAGCACAGGTGGCACACATTTCATGATTCTCATGTGCTGAGTATGGCACCAAGAGATTAAGGAGTACAACTGCCAATCACCATGAGATGCCATCCTGTATTTCATGGATGAAATATGGAAGCCAAAGTTCATTTTAATAGGTCAGTTATCAAAGGTCACATAGCTAGAAAGTGGTAGGTCAGATAGTTGAACCCAAGTCTCTTTTTCAAAGCCCATGCCTTCTATTGCTGCTGTTACTCAAGTCAAGAATCTTTCTATCCATCTCACCTTCTCCAACTTTACAACAGTAATAGCTGTGTGTCTAAGCCTATATATTTCCCCCTAAGAAATTAATTTTCCTACTTTATTGGACAGAGTTAATATGGTCATATTTTCCTCTTTTATTAATCTGGGAGATGTCTTTTTAAACTTTGCCTTTTATTATTAAAAAAGATTGTATAGAAGCTTTTTCCTTGGAAGAGCTCAATAAGGAACTATCATTCAATCAAGATAATTTTATCCTTGGTTAAGATACACTTTTAAAATTGGGTGGGATATGTATGAGTTCTGGGCTCTATCAGGCCCTGAGATAAGATAAATATTTTGTTTCTCATCTGAAAACCTTTGTATTCTTTACCCTCCTGATCAACTGTAGGTGAAAGTAAACTGAATCTAAAAGGAGGATTTGGACAATTAATAGGCAATGTTATATATCAGAAATTATATCAGAGTTGGCTGAGAAAGGGAGATGAAATCCAGTTAGTTATAGAAATCCTACCTCAAAATGTCTTCATAGAGAGAAAGGCTTATCTTATTCCAACCCAAGTTTTAACCAATGGCTGGATTCAGGCTATGGAATGTGTACTCAGAATTCAAAATTGATACCAACTGAAAATTAGCTTAACACCTTTAGAGCTGACACTACATAAAATTCTTTTTTGTAGTTGAATTGTATGTAGTGTTTGTGTGTGTGTGTGTGTGTGTGTGTATGTGTGTGTGTGTGTGTGTAGAAGTAGAAAATATACTGTGTAATATTTTAAATGCTCAAATCCACCTTCTCTGTACACCCACTAAATTTGGGTGAGAAACAAGATAATTGTAGTCTATAGTTGAAATGAGGCCAAATTAAAAATCAAGGAAGTTGATAACATTGGTTCTTGTCATCAAATCAGTGACATTTCTGTTTCTTCTTAGTAAACAGGGATCTGTGCTGAACTGTCTGGCCAAGGAGCCAGGTCTGGGTGAAGACATCGCATCTTCTTCATGAAGTGTAGCTACTCCTCGACCACTTATTGTACCTTCTCAACCCCTCATTCTGTCACTTGTTTTCCTCACTGGATCATAACTCCAGCACATAGTAGCTAACAATTGCCAAACTCTAACCACATGCTACTGTATTCTTTTAAGCAATTTTAGGGGATAAGATCATTAAGATATCATTAAGATATCGTAAGACCATTATTGCTACTTCACACATGAGAAATGACCCAGCTAGGTGAAGTAACTTGCACATAACTATTAAATAGTTTTGAACAAGATTTGAGATTAGAGTGCCTAATGCCAGAGTATAGACTCTTAAGCTACTATGCTATACTGCCTCAATAAATAGTTATTGAATGACTGTTTGTAGTATATGTTAACATGTTATATATAGATATATTCTGTGCATTCTAGGACAGAATTCTATATTAAGTCTGTATGCTTTTATTTGTATTGTTTAGATTATGTAATATATATTGTTATTTGTATTATTTATATTATATATGATATTCATGTATTATAGATATATTATTATATATTAAGAATACTAATATATTCATGCCATCTCAATATTTGTTGAATATATTACACACATATATAAAACATTTGTGATACACAAATTTATCATTATTCCATAATTATGTGTCAGGGTAGTATATTTTATATTGCTATATTTGGCAACTATTAAGTGAATATTACCTTACTGATGTATCATACATAATATATGGATATTAAACTAAAATTAATAGTTTTGAGTGACTGAGTAAGTGCACAATCCCAGCAATCAGTTCAGCTTTTTTCTCTCCTTTCCCTGCACCCATGACTCTGATGTCAACTGACTCAAAGGCACACTCATTGAGGTTGTTTATAGAAAAAGGATGAAGTGGAAGCATTTCTATTACTACCAATAAACAACCTTCGGTTCCCCAGTTCCTGAACGAATACATGCTCCTTCCTATGGCTGCTCTCGATCAGTAGGATTTCTTTCTCATGAGGATGAAGCTTGCTTTTCCAGGATCTTCTGGGCTCTGAAATGTTTCTATTCATTCTCCCCACAGCTTGGCAGTGATCTGCAAGCCACAGGTAGTAGCTTCATAATTAGAGCTAAATACATTTGTCTCGAGAAGCAAAGGAATATTTGGCTGAGGATAAAACAGTACCTTTCCACAAGTAAGCTTTTGTGTGTTCTGCCTGAAAAATGGACAGGGTACTCGTCTTCCATGCTGTAAACACATGTCATATATCATTCACCTTTTTTTTTTTTTTTTGGCAATAAACAAAGAGACAAAAGAAATCTATTATCATTTTGATGAGGAAAAAAATCTACAGCTGTGATCCTACAACAAGCTGTAGAGTAAGACAGGAGTCTGGGAATCCACTGTGTTTAGTCAGATTGTGGGATTTGGGCAACATTCCCGGATTGGAAATTGGAAAGGAGTTGACCATTAGAACCAAGAATGAGGGAATTAAGAGTCTGTGTTATATTTTTCTCATCCAGGAACCAACATAGATAGAGAAATATTTAATGAAATAACTCCAGTTTGGATATGGGAGAATACACACACACACACACACACACACACACACACACACACACACACACACACACCCTCTGTTGGTCAAATAAAGTTGCTTGCATTCATGCTGTTGCTTTAAGACCCCAGCCTTCAGCAAGAGCTTCCATTTTCCCAGAGCAGTTCAAATGAACATGGAATCAGAAACAGATGTGGGCTCCAGTGTATTATTGCACAAGGGCGAATGGGGCACAGCGAGGAAAAGGAGGGGGAGGTGGCAGGGACCGAGCAAAGGGACCTTCAGCAGCCCCAGGACTCTCATCACTCGAGGGGGTCTGAACTCCAAATTCCACCAGCCTGCACTCTGAAAATGAACTCCTAACAGAAAACAGATGGGGGAGGACTTGGGGTTGGGGGAGGGGAAAGAGGGATGAGGAGTACGTGGGTGGGGAGGAGGGTGAGAGCAGAGCGTGGGCTTATTAACATTCCTGCTGTAAGGAAATAGAAGCTCTTGAGGAGGTGATGGGAGCTGGGGCCCCTGCGTGCCCAAGACACTTAGAGATGGAATTCCCATTGTTTTTGCTCTGCTGAGAAGAACCAATGACATTCAGAAGTTCCGAGGGCAGGCAGAATCACGCCAGATTTTTTTTCCCCTTTCTTTATGCCTGGGAAACATCTCATCCAAACAGACCACTTGCTCTTGCAGATGCCAGTAGTCCTGATAAATCAAACTGACTGGAGTCAGCACAGCCCTCATGCTACTTTCCATAAGGGCTTTGTCTGAGCAGAGACATGCCAAGGAGTGTCTGCAGCCAGCGGGGGAGGAGGGAGCCAGTCCAGAGCAGATCAGTCTGGACAATAATACCTCCTCGGCCTCTCCAGCCTGGGAACAAGAGCTAATTCACTTCTGTCTCCTCCTGCCTGCTTATCTAAAATTTGACAGTTCCCAGATTTGAATGAACCTTTCTCTTTCTTTCTTCCTTTCTCTCTCTCTCCCCCCCTCTCTCTGTCTCTCTCTTTCTTCTTCTCTTCCTTTCTCTCTCTTTTTTTTTTTGAACAACTTGAGCATCCTTCCTTAGTAAGCCAGAGGGAGATGTAGACAGCTATATGATTGGAGTGGATCTAAGGAGGATACCATTTTGGATCTTGCTACGTTGGGGTTTCAGTGCGCATCATGCCACACGCTGTGTGGGTGTTATTTGGCCCTTGCACTTATTGGGCAAGACAGCTTTCACTGTTTTTGGAGGGATTCATACTATATAATCATAAAGTAGTGGTTCTCAATGGGAGAGTAGGATTGAAGAGAGGTATTTGGCAATGTCTGAAGACATTTTTTGGTTGTTCAAATGTGGGAGGAATTACCACTATCTTTCTGGGTAGAGGCCAGGGATACTGCTATATATTCTACAATCCATGGAAGAGTACTTCACAACAGTGAATTTTCTGGCTAGAAATATCAATTATTATGTCAATGTAGAGAAAAACAGATTATAACATGCAGTTCCCTAGCCTTATAACAATTTGAGGACAAAGATGGTATAGACACATAAAATACAAAGATCTTTCTTAAATCATTTGATGGCCATGTTTTAAGAACCCAACCCCCCTTAAAGCCCTTTATGACAATGATGATAAAATAATAATAGTTATTAATTATATTGTGGTATATATCAAGTATGATTTTAAGCACTTTACACATTAATGAATTTGTTCCCCGTCACTCAAAGTTTTGTGTTAGCTTTTTGTCATTTTGACAAAAATACTTGACACGGACAATTTAAAAGAAGAAAGATTAATTTTGGCTTATGGTTTCAAGGTTTCAGTATGCAGTCAGCCAGCTCTGTTGTTCTGGGCCTGAGGTGAAGCAGAACACCATTGTAGATAGCCATGGCAAAGAAAAACTGCTCACAGCATGGCAGCTGGAAAGGAGAGAGAGAAGGAAAAAGGGAGAGAGGAGAGAGGAGAGAGGAGAGAGGAGAGAGGAGAGAGGAGAGAGAGAGAGAGAGAGAGAGAGAGAGAGAGAGAGAGAGAGAGAGAGAGAGAGAGGAAGGGGATAGGGAGAAGATAAAACTTCCAAGGTATGACCCCAGTGACTTCCTCCAAAGAGGTCCCAATTCCCAGTAATTAATTCATTCAGCTATTAATGTATTAAGTGGATTAATCCATGGATGCGGTCAGAGCCCTTGGGATTCAGTCTTTGTCTAAAAGCCCCACCTCAACCTGGCTGTACCAAGGATGTACCATGCTCTCAACACATGAGCTTCTAGAAGACATTCCAGATCCAAACTATGGAAAGCTTTAAAGATAGGTAAGATTATCTTTCTAATTTACACAAGAAGGGACCGAGACACAGGCAGGTTTAGTAATATGCTTGAGGTCACACAGCCAGTATGCAGGGCTAGCTTTCAAGGATATAAATGCACACAACCCCAGTCTTGAAAAGATTCAGTGTTAGGGTTAAGGATCTACTGTTTCTGTTTTAAAATCCTTAATAATTTTATCCTTGAACTTGTGTTTTGTAGTTGAAGCCCAATTGAAGATGAGTATGTGTATGAGTAGAGTACGTATGTGCAGTGTCAATGTCTGCTGTCCCTTGTCACCCAAGTCACATGTAGTATTAATGACATTCTACAAACACAGATCCAGCGACCTCACAATGCATGGGAGTTTAGAGAAACTCACAGCAAGTCCGAGAGAGGTAAGTGACTAAGCAGGACACTGACAGTTCCACACATTCTGCTCAAGCTAGAGCTTGCATTGAACACAGGAGAAGACAATGAGGTCGTAAGGGACAAGAGTGCCCAGATGTCCTGTTCTCTCCCTAGTCACTCGTACTGCCCTGGATTAGTCAACTGTCTATTCTTGTACTAATGACAGAGAAGGAAGGGAAAGACAGGACAAGCCTAAGTCCTTTTCCTTTCATCCTTTTCCACAAGTAAGCCAAAATGGGGAGCACGGATGGAGTAGGTACACATTAAGAAATGAGTAAAAAAGAGTTGAATAAGTTTTGTGCAGCTTCCACTGATCTGAAAAGAACAGAACTCTGGACATGTACAAGCTATGGAATAAAAATTGTTTAAACAATTGCTGTGGTTTGAATATGTCCCCTGAAAATTCATGTGTTGGAAACGTAATTCCCGATGCGGCAGTGTTGGGAGGTTGGGGCAAATGGGAGGTGTTTGGCCTTATGAGTGGATTCAGGCCATTCTCAAGGGCGTTGGGTTGGTTCCAGGGGGAGTGGTTTTGATAAAAAAGCTATGTCTTCTGCACATGCTCGCTTTGCCCTTCTGCTCCTCTATCATGAAATCATGCACCTCAAAAGCCCTGCCAGATGTTGCCGCCATGCTCTCAGAATACCCAGAATCCAGCATCATGACCAAATTAACTTTTCCTGATAAATTTAAGACTGGTATTCTGTAAAGGCAGCAGAAAGCCTAAAAGCCCCACCTTTTAAAAACAGTGACGCTCACGAACACATCAAAGTCAACCACTAAACTGAACTTGAGAAGGAGGGAGGAGGAGGGAGTGGGGTGGGAATTGGGGAAAGGTTAAATGAGAAATGTGTTCATGTATGCCTTTACCAGCTTGTACCTAACAAAGATGTATGATTACAATGCACCAATTAAAAATAAATTAATTAATTAAAAAAATAAAAACAGCGACTGCCTACAAGTTAAATGCTCTTAGATTTGTATTCAAATGGGTATTGCATGATATACAAATGAATGGCAAAATTTGTGTTAGTAATTTACAATTTTAATATTTCTTCACTTAGAATAACATGACATTACACAGCAAATAAGTACCACAACAAGAGAGACAGACTGGCAAAGACAGAGAGAGATGTTTTACATGCGAGCATCTTTTATGGCATTTTACTCCTGAGCATTGGACAAAGACTCTACATTTTCATTTTTAATTTGGCCCTGTCAATTATACAGCTGGCTCTGAGTGACAGAGCCAGGAGTTGAATTTGGCAGTGTGTATAAGGAATCTGTTCTCTTATCTATAAGAATATCTGTTTACAGTCTAGGATCCAATATGATAAAAACAAGCTGAACTTGAAGAGGAATTTCTCCTTCCGGTATACAAATGTTATGGTCTGAGTGGTGAGAGTAGTGTCCAATTCCCCAAAATTGCAGTTGTCGGTCTCTGTGAGTGATGTGTCTACCCAAAGGTGTGTCTCCTGAGCGGCATCCTCAAAAGTGTCTAATGAATACCTACACTCCTATGTGCGCTTTGCGGTTTGCTGGTTTCATTATCACATTTTCCACTGAACTGGTTGGTAATATTAGTAAATTTATTGATCCCTAGGATCTACATACTAGACATTTTAAATTTCTCATTTTAAATAAATCTCCACATCCTTTTAAGCTGATCTCTTCTATAAATGATGATCAGAGGTCTTATAGAAGGAAGTTATGGAATCATCATTGGTAACAAGTCCAAAGGATTTCCACAGCCTCTTTAACAATGAGGAGGCCTCTCTCTCCTCATCTCTGCTGCAAGGCTACCCATGCTTGGTCATTCTCCATCAGGTTTTCAGTTGAATATCTTTTGAAAGGTGGAATGTTATGTAAGACATTTCTTAGGATTTTTAACATATCTAGCAAAAGTGACCTCTTTGGGAAGCTGAATTTTTAGAACTTATTTTTTAGCATCTTGGCTTAAAATTGAACTTACTGAAGCAACTTCTAGAATCCATGAGTCTTGTTCAGTAATGTTTTGTTGAAATAAGAATAAATGACTCGGAAATATTTTCCTCTGAAATACATAAGGGTTGAGAGTTTGAAGTGAAGGAATTCTCAAATGGGACATAAACTTGGGGATATTGGAAGGGGAAGAGGAAGAATGGTAAAGATGAGGGTACCTTATACCCTTCAAAGAATACATTTACTACAAATTTTCAGGAAAAATACTTAGAAATATTTAGCCATTTGATGCATGATGATTTTTTGTCTTTTTTGCGATACTGGGGATTGGACTCAGGGGCATTCTACCTCCGAACTATACCTATCTTTTATTCTTTATTTTGAATAAACAAAGGGTCTCACTAAGTTGCGGAGGGCCTCACTAGGTAGCTGAGGCTGGCCGCGAACCCGGATCCTCCGGTCTCAGCCTCCCAAATGCTGGGATTGCAAGCGTGCGCCACCACGCCTGGCTGCATGATGATTTAAGTGTAGAATTCTGTATACATCTTATGTAATATTAGCTCTTTGACTTTCTTTAGTGTTGATCCCCACTTTTTGAGCCAGCTTGTCTAACTGAGCATAGCAGAGAAGTCATATAGCCTAAGGAGACATATATAACTAAGGTTAATTCCTAGTACCTCTACTTATTATACATATATTACCTTCTTAAGAAATAACTTAAGTACAATTATTATTATTATTGTTATTATTATTTTGTGGTACTGGGGATTGAACCCAGGGGCATTCTACCTCCAAGCTACACCCCCAGCCCTATTTTTTATTGTTTATTTTGAAACAGGGTCTCACTAAGTTGTGGAGGGTCTCACTAAGTAGCTGAGTCTGGCTGCGAACCTGGATCCTTTGGTCTCAGTCTTCCAAGTACTGGGATTACAAGCGTGCGCCACCATGCCCGGCTAACTTAGGTACATTTATGTAACCTCTCCAAACTTCATTCTCCTCATCCATAAATGAAAATAAAAGTAATCAATTTATTCCACAGGGATGCTTAAAGATTACATGACAGAAATGCAAATTGACTGGCAAATTATAAAAGTTTTATACATCAGTTTATAGTGTTTACTACATGTAGGCTTTGAGTGTTGATATAAGAAAAATGATATTGCTAGTTATTTCATTCTTAAATGTATGCTAAAATCTGTCCAATCTCTGCTGATATCAAAAAACTACCAGATAAAAGCACAATTGCCAAAATACTACAATTATTTTATAATACTATACTTCGTTTTTAAATGATAAAAATATTTGGCCAGCCAAGACACATATTTGCATTTTGGATTTATTTCTTTGGTGTAAGATTTCATTTTATTGGGAAACTAAAAGTTGGCTTATTCAAAGTAAAATTTATATGAAAATGTTCACAGTGAATGTACTCCAGTGATAACTTGATTGATGATTATAAAACATTTCAAATATCTGCTTAGAGATCTTTACAATTGACATCATGAATGGATAATGACATTCACATTGAGGCGAGTTTTTCATGTTGACATTAATGTCTTTTATGCCTTTTGGTTTGATATCACTGTCAATCAGTTTACTTTTATTATAATGAAGCATATCTCATCTTTCTTGGAAAATATTTTTATGACTTGATTGGTTTGGTAGGAGAGACACAGAGTTTAGGTAAAGCCAAGAACCCTGCAAAGAGGAGCTCAAGGGTAATACCTCTTGATGGTGCTTGTACCATAAAGCATTTGATTGCCTTTGATGATATTATGAGCATAAAAATCATGTCATTCATTTATTCATTTCCTTACCATATGTAACTTATTGTGCAAAGTCTTGATTTTTCTATGATTTTATGATCTTTAGAATATGTAATTTCAAATCAAAGCTAACTCTTATTCTGGATCCTGAAAATGTGTACGTTTTTCCAAAGGTCATCATTACTTAGTATCTGCTGCATACAGCTTGAGAAGGGTCACAGAAGCACAGCATAGAAACTGGGTTCTTAACCTTATTTGTCATTAATCCAGAGACAGCTTTTCTCTAGCTCTCATGAAAACTCAGGCACTGAAGTCTGTATCCCCTCTCTCCCTGCACATTCACAGCTTTGCTGACTCAGCTGAACTAAATGGTGAATTGGAGGCAAACTGGCTACCCTGCCAGTTACACATCAGATAATTGATGTTATTTATGACAGAAATGAAATTGGAGACTGAGAAACTAACAATGAAGTTTCCTTGGAATTGCCCTTCTGTTTTCTTTAGAAGAAGGGAGGGGCCAGTGACTGGGTCTGGTATTACACTGACCTCATCAGAGAGAGCCACACCAGATTCTGGGGTGAAGCTCAATATCCTGCAAGTCAATGCAACCTCGAGGCATATTTCACAACTGGCTGTTTCCTGGCAATCAGGTTCACTCTAGGGACAGGGCAGCGGACAAGTTTAAACAGGACAAAGAGATCCAACTTTGTGTGAATTTCTTCTAAATCCTTTTAAGCAAATCTAAGAATCATGCCAATATTAAGAACATGTCAGAATGTTTCCTAGACTATTGGAAATGTATTGTGCACATAGCATTTCGTATGACAATGCAGTATAGATTATACAGTATTGAGCATGCGATATGGACCTAAGACTACATTTTACAAGATAAAAATAATAATAACTTTCACTTATCACGCACCTCCTATTATTTTAGACACTTTATTTATATAACTAAATGGATCCTCACAACAGAACTGAGAATGTGCAATACCTTTGCCTTTGCAATTGTCAAATAGGAGGTTTGGAGACAATAGGATAGAATGGGAGTAAAGGAATTTTTTTTTTTTTTCGGTACTGGGGATTGAACTCAGGGGCATTCTACCTCCGAGCTACACCCCCAGCCCTAATTTGTATTCTTTATTTTGAAACCGAGTCTCACTAAGTTGCGGAGTGCCTCACTAGGTAGCTGAGGCTGGCCGCGAACCCAGATCCTTCGGTCTCAGCCTCCAGAATGCTGGGATTACAAGCGTGCGCCACCACGCCCAGCTTAGGAGTAAAGGAATTTTTAAGCCACAACATAATTGAAACCTTAGGGAGGTGGTATTGCTTATAAGTACGTAGTTGATCATTAAAAATACACACACACTTTAAGTGACATTGGCAGAAGAGTCCTTGCTTTGTAGATGAAAATGACTTCACAGAGAGAAATTCTCATCCTGGACTGAATATTTTCAAACTTGTTTTTCCCTAAGGTCTGTGAAGTGAGACCTAGGAAAGCCTGTATCCATGTCGTTCTCTGACCAGAGCTGGATGGGTGGGCGTGCTGTGAATCAGAACTATCTAGAGGGGCTTTCTCAAACCACGCAGTCTTCCTGGTTGATAAAACAGCTCCTAGTGCCTTGAGCGGAAGACAGAACTGAGTGTGTTACTTTACTAAAGGGCTTTGGAGGAACCTAAGACCACTCAGTTACAATTCACCATTTGTACTCAATATATATATAAATCTTTGCAGGACAAAGCACTGACTCACTTCTAAGTCTCCCTTCCCACCTTGGAGGGTGGGTTTTCATTAAGCTCAGGTGAATCTTTCCATACTGAGTCATTTTCTTCTTCACTTTGCCAATCATGGACACCAGAGAACCTTTCCTACCAAGCCCAAGAGCCCATCAGAAGAGCTGCATGTCATGTCACCACTGAGAAAGCCACATGGAACTTTGGATGCCTTGAGGGACAGATAACAGATAATCTGTGACAATGTAGGACTAGAATCCTAAAATACTAACTTGACAGTCAAACATTATCTTGAATTAAAAGTTCTACCCATGCAGGTCATTTTGAAGTTATAATTTATATGCGCATGTGTGTGTATTTGTGTGGTGTCGTGTATGTGAGTGAGAAAGAGAAGCAGAAAGAAAGCATATGGAAATCACATTTCTAATTCCAAAACCTGTTTCTTGTTTTATGATTGTTCTTATATTTAGCTTCCCAGTCCTGTTAAAAGTGCAATATAAGCTGGGCGTGGTGGTGCACGCTTGTAATCCCAGCATTCGGGAGGCTGAGACTGGAGGATCCAGTTCCCGACCAGCCTCAGCTACCTAGTGAGGCACTCTGCAACTTAGTGAGACTCTGTTTCAAAATAAAGAATAAAAAATAGGGCTGGGGCATAGCTTGGAGGTAGAACACCCCTGAGTTCAATCCCCAGTACAGCAAAAAAAAAAAAAAAAAAAAAAAAAAAAAAAGTGCAATATATACACTTGATTTTTGAGGATATCTATCTGAATAATCTTAAACTCATTTTCTATTCTTAGACCGACTCTTTTTTTTCTTCTATGTGTATGTGTACCTGCATACATATAAGTATTTATATGTATGTCCTTACTCAGCAAAAGACATTGAGTCTGATTCGAAAACTAAATTGCCTTTATAGAAATGCAAGGAACACTGATGTTGATGGCGATCCATACCCAGCTTCTGATTTCCCAGATGACCTTCTCCCTGGTTTTAGTGGGCTCCCTGGTCTCTTGGGCCCATTGTTTCTGGAGGGCTCCTCTGTATATTGGACATGGTGGCATCTCTTCTGTACAAGGTTGCCTGGGACAACTCTGAAGCATGCTAGGGTTCTTCTCACTGACTCCTATCAGCAAGGAAGTAGTTTGTTATAAGTATTTCTCAGTTATGTTAGTCAGCTTTCCAGTGCTATAGCAAGTGCCTGAGATAACCAACTTATGAAGTGGGAAGTTTACTTTGGCTCACAATTTTGGAGGTTTCCGTCTATGATCAGCTGACCTTGTTGCTCTGGGCATCATGATGGAAGCATCTGGTGGAGGAAGAATACTCACCTCATAGCCAAGAAGCAAAAGTGAACAAGAGGAAGAGAAGGAGGTCCCACCGTGCCCTTCAAGGGACATTCTTTCTTTATTTTTTTGCGGTACTGGGGATTGAACTCAGGGGCATTCTACCTCCGAGCTATACCCCCAGCTCTATTTTTTATTCTTTATTTTGAAACCGAGTCTCACTAAGTTGCAGAGTGCCTCACTAAGTAGCTGAGGCTGGCCGCGAACCTGATCCTCTGGTCTCAGCCTCCCGAATGCTGGGATTACAAGTGTGCGCCACCACGCCCGGCTTAAGGGACATTCTTAATGACCTGAAGACCTCTCATTACCCCTACCTTTTAAGGTTTTCACTTCCTCCCAAGAGCACCAAGCTGGGACCAAGTCTTCTACACATGGGCCTTTGGGGAATACTTATCCAAATAAGCATAAGTATTGTTTCTATCCTTTCCTGTTAAATCCAAATATTCTTTATATATATATTAACATACTAGTGTCACTGTGTGATCTTTTGACCACACAGTTCATAACCACTTTAATCATTGACTGAGTTTCTGTATGCCAGATACTTTTTTTTCTTTGTGGTACTGGAGGTTGAACTCAGAGGCATTATACCTCTGAGATACACCCCTACCTCTTTTTTTTTTTTTCAAGTTTTATTTTGCAAAAGAGTTTCCCTATACTGCTGAAGCTGACCTGGAATTTATGATCCTCCAGTCTCAGCCTTCCAAGTACTGGGATTACAGTTGTGGCTTCAAAAACACATCACATTTAATTTAACCTCTCAAAACATACAAGATAACTGTTCAAACATCATATTCCAGATAAGTGAACTAAAGTTTGAATATAGTAAAGAAAGTTCCCGAGACAGAGATAGTGGTTAGTTAAGTCACGGAATGTTGAGCCAAACCTTGATCTTTTAAACTTCTAAATCCACTCTGCCTCACCTTAGAAAGTGCGGGTCACGAATTTTATTAGTCATTTATTCAACAAGTATTTATTGAACACATGCAATGGGACTGGCACTGTTCTAGGCACTAGAGACCAGCAACAAAGACACAGAAGTAACAATGCACACTCTGTCTTCTCTCTCCACTCAAACACCCAAATCAAAACTACACCACACTGCCCCTGTCACTCCTAGGATACTGCTAAGCAGATCCTACTCTAACCCTGTTATTAAGGATCAACAGTCATCTGCGATTTAAATTCAGTAGCTTCGATTTCCTATCAGTCCCTTCAGTGGAGGATAATATCGTTCCCACAGGAGCCCTCAAATTTCCTGTTTGTACTTGCCTGTGATGGCAACTTTCGATGCTGCACAACCAGAAACGTTATGAATGGTGCTTTCCCCTCCTCCCCCCCTCCACCTCCCAACAGGAGCAGCTGTTTTCTATTACAAAACAGGCTGACAAGGTGCTGGTCTGGAGCAGCGTCTCTTTGGCAGGTAATTTTGATGAGGCCCAGAGGTAAGGGGGTGGGTGTCTCTGATGGGTTTCCGGTCCTGTTATCAGCCCGTCCAGCACCCCCAGACGTAGCTGCTGTCTGTACCTGGGGCTGATTTCTGGCTTGGATCCCATGCCTGCTGAGCGCATCAGTCATCCATCAGGGCTAATCCATTAACTGTTTTCTCCTTAAGCCAAGAGCTTGGACATGATACAAACATCCAGTCTCCCTCTGCCAGAGAACTTGACCCTTGAACACCGAGTAGTAACCCTAATGGCTGTGGCAGAATACTCATAGTTTGGTTTGTTGTTGTTTGGGGAAAGCAAATTAGCAATTCCAAACGCAAAGAAATTAGTCTTAATACAGAAAGAAAGTAAATACCATGTTGAGAAAAGCCTCCTTTCATGGCCAAGCTATCTGCAGGAAAGTGGATCTTATGACGGTTTTACACAGGGTTGTTTCATCCATGGCTTGAAACCAAACTTTATATTCATTCCTTTTGGTTTCCAGGACATAAAGGTACTTTAGCAAAAAGGCTCAGCTAAAATCCACTGAGCTTTATAACCTGAGTCCTGTTCTCTTTCTTGACCTTTTGATGTGTATTTCTAGGAATTGGTTTTACCTAGCATTCAACTTTACTGTTAGATGCTATAAACAGCTGGAAAAAACCTAATATGATTTATCATTAGAAGAGAAGTTGTTCTGACCCTTAATTGGCTTTGCTAGACTGAAGCGCTTTCTCTGTGTGAAGAACACCAGATGTCAGGAGATTTGGTACCTAGTCCAACTCTGTGATTAATAATAATGCTAATAATAACAAGACAGGACAGAAACATTTAACACTCAGTAGCATTTAATACTAACAATATTTATCAAGCCTTTCCTCTGTGTTAATAAGAACTAATGTGTGCATGGGACATACATGATTTACATGCATTACAACTTGGATGAAGCAGGGATTATCTTTATAATCTCTCTTTTACAAATTAATACATTGAGCCTTAGAGAGAATAAATAACTTGTGGAATTTATGCCCAGGCTTATCCGTTTCCTCCTATGTAAAGGAGGGGGTGAGGACAGGAGTTACAGAGCACATTTGGGAGTTTCCTTATTCTTCCCTGATCCTTAATGAAAAAAGAAAAAAAAAAAAACCCAACCAACAAACAGGATATTGTGGAAGGTTCTAAGATGTGGCGTGTTACATAGTGGTGATAAGGAGACTACAGTGAATTTATACAACTCTATAATTCACAAAGCTATTATTTCATTATGGTTATGGACTGAATGTTTGTGCCCCTCCCAAATGTCTATGATGAACTTCTACTCCTCCCCCCAATGTGGTGGCATTTGGAGGTGGGACCTTTAGGTAAAGTCCAGAGAGTAGAGCACACATGATGGAATCAATGTTTTACAAGAAAAGCAAGAGACTGGAAAGCACCTCCCTCCACACACACACACCAATGAAGATACAGAAAAAAGACAGCCATCTGAAGTCCAGGAAGAATTCCATCACCAGGAACCAGATCTCCAGCACCTTGATATTGAGGACTTTCTATCTTCTGGACCTGTCAGCCATAAAAATCGTTAAGTCGCCCTGCCTGTGATGTTTTGTTATGGCAGCTCAATCTGACTAGGATAATTACCTTATTTGATTCTTATAATTAATCACCTTACTAAGATGGTTAGAACATGTACTACTATTCCTGCTTTGAAGATGAGAAGTCAGAGGTTTACTTGCTCTGAGAGACGAGCGCCTGCAAGTGTTTCCAAATGCTGCTCCAGCCCCAGTATCCTTCCTTGGCAGTCTGAGTTCATAGCCTCTGTGTGTGATGAGTTCTCTACAGGAGCTATTCCAATGGGAGTTTAGACTGTTTCAGCTAAATTATTTCCCTCAAGTAGGCACTTGCCTCAGAACTTTCCTTCTGTATGATGCAGGTTTCAAATGATGTTTATTGGGCCCTGACTTCAGAGATGAGTTGTATTAAAAATATGGGATCAAAACTTAAATAGACACTGCGTTCATGCTTCTCTAGCGTTCATGAATTGGAGCATGGCCCTTTTCCAGGCTCATCCATTTAAGGCCTTGCCAGAAATTCTTTTCTTCTGTCCTCTCTCTGGCTCATATGCATAAAGTTCTCTTGGCCCCCTCAGTCCTGGTTACCATCTCTGCCCAGAAGAAATCCCTGATGAATGGCCTGTCAGAACATTACAGTAGCAGGTTACTCCTAGACAGAGGACAAAGAGGCAGGTTGCCCCAGACATCCTGAGTGCCTACTGTCTCCCTGGGTTCTGGCCAAGTGGCCTTTTGGGTGGGTGTCAGGAGAAATCTTCCTCCGTCCTCCTCCTCCTCCTTGTTCTTCTCCTCCTCGTCTTCATCCTCCTCCTCCTGTTTTTCCTCTTCCTCCTACTCCTCCTTTGGTACTAAGAATTAAACTCAGGGACATTCTACCTCCAGGCTACACTCCCAGCCTTTTTGGAAACAGTCTTACTAACTTGCTGAGAGTCTCCATGGGTTGATGAACCTTGAATCTGTGATCCTCTTGTCTCAGCCTCCCAAGTACTAGAATTATAGGCATGCACCGTTATGCCTGGCAGGAGATGTCCTTCTTTGAAACCAAGTTTGGGATCCAATACCTCCCCTGATTATATTTCCATGCATATGTGTATCATACTTAGCACTGACAAAATGTGGTGATTTGGGGAAGTTAAGGCTTAATTTGAGTACTCTCCAACACTATCAGCATCTTGGTCCTCTTAGATATGAGAGGGATAAGGAGTGGGGAAGGCAAGAGGCACAGTGCCTGATGAACTCTCTTCCTGGACGTCTTGAGAAAGTGTTCTTTCTCTCATCTCCTCCTCCTGAAGACTCTTAGAACACTACTGAGGGACTCCTTACTGAACACACATCAGCATGATGCTCTGCCCCCATCCACTATTTTGTCTCTTACCCACAAAACACTTCACTTTTACTTGTAGATGTGACCCTTGACCTCAAATTCTGAGCCAGAACACATTTAATTCGTCATGTTCTCCTTGAAGGGTTTATATAGCCAAGGGGGTCCAGTAACAAAGCCTTTCATGGATGGGGTTAAGTCATCTGTAATTCTTCCCTTCTGCGTTGACACTGAGTCCTCAGGGAAGTGCCCTTCTTGATCTTCATAGACCTGAGCCTAAGTGGACAAATTGCCTGTCCTCCCCCATTGGTCCCCCAACCCTGGGGAATGAGCAAACATGGTTTTGCAAACACCCACACTTCTTTCACACCCCAGGTTCAAGTTCTGGCATATTTGACTCATCTACCTCTTTCTTCTCTAGAGATCGATCAAATGAATGCCAGGCAGTTAGCTGTGTGGGAAAGGTTGGGTTGAGGCTAGGAGAATATATGACAGATTTTTGCCAGTGATAGGGACAAGAGCGGGGGATACGTTGAAACTTTGAACTGTGAGGGTTCATTGGGCATTGATTGGTGGGATGCACATACTCACAGACAGTGGAATCTCAAGAAGTAGTCCATCAGTTCTTTTGCACATACCCCTCCATCATTTGCCAGTTGTTCTTGAAGCTTTGTATGATATTATAGTTAGTCACATTAACAGCACTGAAACTAGACAAGAAAACCAAATAATGTCATTCAAAGTGCACTTACAAGTTGAAGTACATTTAAACTTACAGGAAGTTTGGACAGGCCCAAACATTGTCAAAACATCTATCCCAGGGGTACCTTAAATTTTACAAGAAGAAATCCAGATTTGATTTCATAAATCAGGACATTCTAATGGTGGTAAAGAACTTAATGAAGTGCTCAGGCCTTAGAGTCAGAACAATCGGTACAAATCCTTACCAATCATGTGTTTTTAACCTTCATCTCTAAAATAAGACAATAAAATAGCACTGATCTCTAGTGTTATGTTAAAGATTGAACAAGGTAGTGGTTAAAATGCTCAGCAAATGCCTCATCATTAGGGTTAACAATATCATCATTACTGCTATCCTCACCATCAACCAATCTCCATTTTTAGTATATGTTAGTCAATGCCAGAAGCCATATTTGTACCAAGTTTTATCCACACTTGAGTTGACCAGTCCAGTGATAGGATCTTACTACCTCCTGAGGTTCCTAAATAATTCTTCAGAAGTTGCAATTGTTAGAGTTTGTTCTTAATTTGAGGCTAATGTCCTCCAATTTCCATTTGTGGATTTTACTTAGAGAGCTTGGGACAAAAGAAGACAAGCTAGAGATAGTCTGTCCAGTACCCAAAGGAATTTATGTTGATTGACTTCCTTCTCTGCCTCTGTGATTACCAGCATGAGGTGGTTAGGGTGCCTCACCATGTCCTGCTTTATATATGCTATCTCTTAAAGGTCTCTTAAAGTCCTTCTTCAATATTCTAGGTCTAGAAACCTGAATTTAGGCAATTTTCTTAGTCATAAAGAAAGAATTAAAAGAAAGAAAACAAATGTTAACAAACACCCACTTGTTCATCATCAAAATGTAATAACTATATTTTTATATTTTTTCTAGATTTGTCTAAAGGCAAAAGAATCTCATAGAAAAACACGATGTTTTCCCTTAATGGCCTGCTTAGTTTTATATCTATTTTTAGTACCTACCTGTTTTGTTCCATTTTACTATTTTTATTTTATGTATTTCCCCTTCACTTATCTTTTTAAAGGATCTTGAAGGCTTTAATGCCATTTTTAAGTTTTCCCATTCCATTTATTATTTTCTGAAGTAAGATTCTGTCTGAAATGATTGGTTTAGTTGGTTCTCTTTTCTGAGTCCTCTTAGAGCTGACTACTAAGAAGAATTTGGTATGTATCCAATTCTATGGATTTACTTTTTAAGTATAAACATATATATATCTGAAATGTGTGTATTTTTGTTTATATATATTAATAAAGCCACATAATTTCCTCACTTAAATACAATATATGTAAAGTTTCATAACTTGCTATTTCATACAATATTATATTTTGAAGACAGATTTGTGGTAATACAGTTTATTCTTTTTTAACTGCAGTATATTTTATTATAGAAATACACCACAATCTGTTGTACATCTATCTCTAACTACCTTTCAATATTTGTATTACTTCCATTGTTTACCACAACAGTATACTATTGGATACTCCTGTATATTATTAGACATTACTCTTTATGAGTGTGCAAAGCATTTCTCTAGGGTAAACACATCTGTACACACATTCTCATATTGTATGGCTAGGTTATAGAGGGCAGTAATTTTGAGGTACCACCATTGTTCTTCATGATGGTTCTGCTAATTTACACTCAAACATGACTAAATAAGAATTTCTCTTTCTCCATCTTCTTAGTCAAATATTAGTACTTTTTGCCTATCTGGTAGATTGGAAAGTATATCTGGCTTTTTGACTCTCCCTGATTATTTGCATAGTTGAATGTGTTTTCATATGCATTTTACACATTAAATTTTCCATTTTAGTTGATTTTTCCATGAATGACACACGGAAATACTTTGTCCATTTTAATATTACATTCTTTGATATTTTTCTTTATGTTTATATTTCTTTTTATTTTCTGGCCTTATAGTAGACTTTTATATTCTGAACTTATCTTCTTTTGGTGACTTTTGTTTTTGTTTATACAACTTTATGCATAAGTTTTAGTTATAAAGTGTTCAGATTTATCATTCTTTTTAAATATGATTTTGGCTTTTTGTGTCTGGTATAATAACTTTCCATACTCTGGAACATTAAAATTATGTATCTATATTTTTCCTAATAGTTTTACAAACACTAAAATTTTAATTATTTATAATAAGAAATAAGTATTCATATCATTCAATAATTTACATATAAACATGGAAATGCATAATATTCCATTCATTTAGCTCACTAATTTAACTTGACCCATGTCTAATTTAGATTTTATTTTTTCTCTTTTTTTGATACTTGAGATTAAACCCAGAGGCATTCTATCACCTCCAGCCCTATTTTATTTTTTATTTTGAAACATATCTTGCTAAGTTGTTGAGGGTCTTGTTTAGTTGCTGAGACTGACTTTGAACCTGTGATCCTCCTGTCTTGGTACTGGGATTACAGGCATGTTCCACCATGTCTGGTATTATTTCCCATATTTAGTTCCTATTTTAATGACTATATTTTTCATTTTTTAAGATTTGGGATTGCCTGGTTTTATATTTATTTTTAGTACCCACTTGTTTTGTTCCATATTACTGTTTTTATTTTATCTATCCCCCATTTATCTTTTTAAAGGATCTTAAAGATTTTGTCATTTTTAAATTTTCCCATTCCGTTCATTATTTTCTGTCTGAAATGATTGGTTTAGTTATCTTTCTTTTCTGAGTCCTTTTCTTCAGGTACTTTGGAATTTTTACTTGCAATCTCATCTTGTGTAAGGAAATGTTTTCTCTTAGCTTTTCTCTCTGTACTTCCTCTTCCCTTCTTAGCCCTCTGACCCTTCCCAACTCTTAGAAGTGCAGAACAAATCTTCATTTGTCTCTCATTTTGCCCTGTGACTGGGATAGCAATAACTGGTCATTGAACCAGGAGACCAGCCCATCAGCTACAGGCGTCTGTGGACTCAGCCTCCTCTCTCTTACCATTGAGCCCTGGATGACAACTGATTTTCATTCCTTTTAAATTTTGTTTTATATTTATGGACATTTTTATTGAACTACAATGCAAAACTAGAAATTAACAAATCTCAATTTTACAACTTCATACTTTTTACAAATTATACCTGTGCATCCTACATCCAGGTCAAAGAACAAAATGTTTCCAGCACACCCAAGCTCTCTCTATTACCCAATGTTCCATAAATAACCTCAATTATAACTAAATATAATTATATCACTATTATAACTTCTAATAGTTTTGCTCCTTTTTGGACCTACATGTGGAATTATACATATGTACCAGCTTAGTTTTTTGTTTTTGTTTTTTTTTTTTTTTTGTTTTTTGGTACTGGGAATTGAACCCAGAGGCATTCTACCTTCGAGCTACATCCCCAGCCCGATTTTATTTATTATTTGGAAACAGAGTCTCACTAGGTTGATGAAAGTCTAACTACTTGCTGAGGCTGTCCTTGAACCTGCAATCCTCCTATCTCAGCCTCCCAAGTACTGGGATTACAAGCGTGTGCCACCATGCCTGGCTAGTTAGTTTTCTTTTGTTCAATATTATGTTTACAGCATTCACTGCATGGCATCCTATGGTATAAAATACATTAGATTCATTTCTTAATTCCACTCTTAGTGAGCATTTGAGTAATTTCCATCTGTGGATATTATGAGCAACATTACTATGAAAATTCTAGCACATCTTTGGTGAACGTAGGTTTGCACTTTTCTTGGGTATAGTTAAAATTAGTATCACTGAGTAATTGATTATGTATCTGTTTCGTTTCAGTATATACTGACACATAGTTTTCCATGTGGTTAATTCAATTTAATATCCCACTAGGAGTGCATGAATATTCTACTTCTTCTACCTTCTTCCCACATTTTATAGATTTCATTTTTTTCACTGTAGTTTTTGTGCCTTGTGGGATGTGGTATCACACTGTAGTTTTTATTAGTATTTACCAATGATTAATGAAGTATCACATGATTAATGATCTTGATGTTCTGTATTGTCATGTCTACTCAAGTCTTCCACACGATTTTCTACTGGGTAATTTTGTCTTTTTTGTTGATTTGTTAGAGTTCTTTACATATTATAGATATGAGTCCTTTTAAAATATGTATATTTTAAGTACTTTCTCCCTCAGTATAGATTACATTTTCACTCAGTTTTGTCCTTTTCTTGTTGTTCTTTTAGTGCTGAGGATAGAACCACATGCTAAACCTGTTCTCTACAACTGAGCTATACCCCCTGCTTAGCTGTCTTTTGATAAACCAAATTTCTCAATTTTTCAAGTTATCATTATTATATTTATGCTTAACACTTTTGTATGTTGTTTAAGTAATATTTGCCTATTCTAAAGTTACAGAGATGTTCTAGAATTTTTATTTTACCCTTAACATTTAGACCAGCAATCTATAATCCACTGGGAATTAAGTGTTTTGTTAGTTGCTTGGTTGGTTGAGAAGATGTGAGATGAGTTCTCCTACTCATCTCTGTACATAAAATATATTCAAATATATATATATGTATATATGCACACATTTATTCTTTCCTTTCTGAATTGTTTTGTTATATATCTTTTATTATCCACATTTGTCAATCATTCCCTGCCTCATGTCTCCTACACGTATTATCGACATATCATAAATACTAATACCAAAACAATAATTTTTTATTGAACCGATTTAAAATCAAGTCTGTAAGACACATATTCCTGGGAGTCTTCTATTGAAATGCTAATGTATTTGGAGAGGTAGCACACTGAACTTGTATACTACATCTAAATCTAGTAGTGATTATAAATCAGAAAGCAAAGTGCTTCTAATGGTCCCACGGAATTACATGAGAGATAGATTTGAGAAATGGGAGAGCACTGGAGTCCAGCCAGCATTGGGAGCATTGCTAGAGAGCACTGGTAAGGGCAGGATACCTAAGTGTGCTGCTTGAGATCCTGGTAACTTAGGAAGAGAATGACAGAGAGCCTTGAGTACTGAGCAAAAGAAAATATCTTGACCTTAAATTGCTTCAGGGTTGATTAAGAGTAACTTACTATGATCTTTTTTTTTTTTTTTAACAGAAGGCCTAGCAGAGGAACTGAGTGTCTCTATCCCTCTCTCTACTTGTCTGACTATTTGCCATGAGTCTTTCCCAATTCAAGTGTCTCCTTTTGCATGAAGGGAGATGGGTGAAGCCGACTGGAGTCACAGAGCTGCAAAATCCACTTCCAGGAATGAATGATCTTCACTGCATCCTTCTGAGATACAACTAACATGTGCTTGAGTGTGCCTCAGTGTGTGTGTGTGTGTGTGTGTGTGTGTGTGTGTGTGTGTGTGTGTATGTGTGTGTGATACAGATTAAAACAAGTCTACAAGAATGCAGGCTAGGCAGTGAAGTATGTTCTATGGAGATGGGATCTGTGGTAGTAGAATGACCCTATTATGACTGTGACATGCATGTGAGGTGACATAAAAGTTTCAGGTGAGGCAGGATAGTGTGGAGAGAATGTTTGACTGCCAGTTTTACATGATGAGCTAGTTCTGTGCCCACTTCACATGGTCAGTGCATTTGACACAAATACTTCAGATGTCAACATCTGCCTGTTTCCAGCAGATGATTAATTTTTTCCAGCAGATGATTAATTTTTTTCTAAAATTTTTTTTTCTGGAATAAATGGCATAAAAGTAATTTAATTTCACACACCGGCAAGCTCAGCTACTCAGGAGGCTTGAGGCAGGAGGATCATAAATTCTAGGCCATCCTGAGAAACTTAGCTAGACCATGTCTCAAAATTAAAAGTAAAAAATGTTGAAAGTGTACTTCAGTGGTAGAGCACCCCTGAGTCCAATCCTCAGCACTGCCAAAAATAAAGAAAAAAATTAAATACGTTATCAATTTGCTATTTACAGTTAAATCTGAATTTAGACCTCAACATTTTCAAAAATTTATTTTACTCTACTAAAATTGTTTCACCTGGATAAATGCTTTCTAAGTATAAAATTTACAAAGAAGATCTAACTTTTTTTAAAAAATCAAATTTCCCTTATGTGCAATTATGAACTTTTTTTGTGGTCATAATCTCTGTAAGTCCTAATTTTCTGTGAAAAAAATTTATATCTAAATTTGTAAAGATAGTTTGATTTCTGAACAAATATCTTTCAGTGATCTTACTGTGTATAATTTTACTTATTTCCAATCTATATAAAGTTGTATCTATCAAGTTTTTTCCTGTTAGCCATAAGCTATTTCTTTGATCAGTGGTTGATTTACAGCATGCTTTACTATGTGAAGTGTTAGGTATTATTAATTTCTTTTTGATTATTTCTATTGGCAGGGTTTTTTAAAGTGTCAATTGGGAAAGTTTGCAATTTCCCAGACAGTTATGGTTCTTGACTCAATTTTTATCTGTATTGGCAGAATTGCAATGTTCTCATGGTTAAGTTTGCCTTTTACTTCTCCACATCTGTATTAAAATGACACTATGTCGGGATAGTATTTTTCTGTTTGTTAGAAATGTATGTCCCTGTGATTAACTGATCTCTGACTTGTGGAGTTGAGGTAGAAAATGGGCAAGGGTGAGAAGAAGTGTGCAGTGAAGTAAGCTGAGGACGGGCTTTAAGATCCTTTCTGACTGGTAAGAAACGATCCTCAGGTCTGTGGTAAAGTTTTGACCACAGTCCTAGTCAACTCTCAGTTGGGCTGAGGGCGAATCAGAAAATACATCAGAGCAGAAACCAGGGTGCCCTCTCTGAAGCCACGGCTGGGTGTGCCCTGTTTTGCTGATTTCTCTTTTGATGCAGTGTTGAGACAGAAGATAGACACTCCTTTCTCCATCCGGGTCCCCCATTGCATTATCTTTCTAGGCTAAGCCAATCACCCTCTTCCTCTTAGAAGTGTATTTTATTCCAAAGTGGAAAACTCTGAATTCCCCGTATTGCTAAGGGCTGACCTGAGCACAAAAGAGGTTAAGTCTTCCAACTTTGGGTTTCTTTGTGGCTGTTTGAAAATCAGAGAGGAAGATCTCCTTGATCTCGGGAGGTTGAATTCCCAGCAAAAGGCCTAAAATCTGATTTCTGTACTGAGCAGGTTTTGTGTGGCTCCCGTGACCTACTGCTCACTGAAGAATTCCCCAATACTGGAAAAATGATTCCTTGTTTGTATAATTCAAGTTTTGAAGGATTTATTGCCCACGACTGAAGGATAAGCCTCTACATTCTTCATTTTGGACAAAGGTGGCTGTCTCTAGAGTCCCTCTGTAGCTTTACTTCTCCTGTACCACACGCTTGCTCAGTAAGTTTCTGGGGGAGACAGGAGAGAAGATCCTCTTCATACTCACCTTTCTGAAAGATGGGACCAGAGTGCAGGCTCGCATTTAGACAGATTTGAAGAAGTAAAACATCATCATTCATTCATTTGTTGTTTAAAAATCATCTGTTGAGTATCCATTATGTATAAAACACTTTTGTGTTTTGAAAAATATAACATGAGCTGGAAGTGTTGACCCACATGTGTAATCTCATGACTTGGGAAGCTGAGATAGGATGATTGCAGGTTCAAGGATAGCCTCAGCAACATAGTGAGACTCTCAACAACCTACGGAGACCCTGTGTGAACACAAACAAACAAACAAACGAACAAACACACAAAATTAAAAGGGCTGGGGGTGTAGCTTGGAGGTAGAATGTCCCTGTGTTCAGTTCCTAGTAACACATACACGCACGTATACACACACATACACACACGCACACACACACACACACGCATGCAAATACATTTTTTTTTAAAACTCAAAACAACAATAAAAACCTCATCTACCTCCAAGCTATACTTCCATTCCTTTTTTAATTTTTATTTTGAAATAGGGTCTCACTAAGTTGCTGATGCTGGCCTCAAACCTGTGATATTCCTGTCTCAGTCTCCCAAGTACTGAGATTATAAGGGTGTACCATCTATACCGCTCAGATACATTGTGTTTTTTTTTTTTTTTTTTTCTCAAGGAGACAATATAGGAAAGAGAAAAAAGATGAGTGATGTTACAACCCATGTCAGTGGCATAGACATTGCCTCATGAATTGCCTGGGGCTACTTCCAAGGGGATAGAAAAAAGTTGAACACACAGGTGCAGAGTGTACACTTCATTTACCACTGGGGTAAACTAAGTCACAGAGGCCAAGATATCTAGTATGATAGAGCAACTTGAGTCCACAGCGCACGCTGTGGAGAGTTGAGAAATGAGAACGAAGGTGGAAATGGGGGATTGAGACTCCTCCCTGGAGTGTGCTGAATGCAGTGTAACAGTGTCCAGCCTAAAGTGAATGTTCTTGGCTTGTATGATGAAAGAATTGTATGATTAATTTGAGGTGGTTGGCAGGAAAACAGAAGTAGGTCACCACTGTGGCACAGAAAGCAGTGATAACTTCAATGCACATGTTAACTGATTCATCTTCAGAAATCCCTTCTGATAAACAGGGACGATATTATCGTCTGCATTTTACAGATGAATCATTGAGAGTTACAGGGGGTTATGATGACTTTCTTCAAGTCTAGCATAAAGTAAGAGGACAAGTCTTCACTTAGACCCAAGCTGCTTCACACTCTGTCTTAGGCAAAATAAACCCATCCAGTCTCCAAAACACCACCAATTGGACATCCTCTAAAATGTTCTATGAAATTTATTTATTTATTTTTATTTTTTTATTTTTTTACAAAAGAGAAGGTAACTCTTAGCTGGGAATGGTGGAAAATGGAAATAAACCCCACTTTCCCACCCTGCACAAAAGTCAACTCAAGGTGGATCAAAGACCTTGAAGTCAGGCCAGAGACCTTGCAGCTGCTTGAAGAGGGCATAGGCCCAACACTTCAACACATAGGCACAGGTAAAAACTTTCTCAACAAGACCCCAAAAGCACAAGCAACTCAAAGGAAGATCAATACATGGGATTGCATTAAACTGAAGAGCTTCTGTGCAGCAAAGGAAACTATCAAGAACCTCAACAGAGGACCCACAGAGTGGGAGAAAATTTTTGCCAGCTACTCTTCTGATAGAGAATTACTATCTAGGATATACAGAGAACTCAAGAAACTCACAGCTAAGAAAACAAATACCCCCCCCCCCCAAATGGGCAAAGGATCTAAATAGACACCTCACAAAAGAAGAAATACAAATGACCAATAAATATATGAGGAAATGTTCCACATCATTAGCAATCAGAGAGATGCAAATCAGAACTACCTTGAGATTTCACCTAACCCCAATCAGAATGGCAATCATCAAGAACACAAACAACAACAAATGCTATAGAACAATTAAAAAGAATTAACACCAATTTTATATAATCTTCCCCATCTCATTTTTTTAGAGTGGAATTATCCTGATACCAAAACCAGAAAAGATCGTACCAGAAAAAGAAATAAAAGACCAAGATCTCTTTTGAATTTAGATGTGAAAATCTGCAGTAAAATTTTAGAAAGTTGAATACAGCAATATATAAAATGGATTGTTTACCATGAGTAAGTGGGCTTTTTCAAGATGTGTAAGGCTGACTCAATATTTAAAATAACATTTGAAGGTTAAAGAAGAAAAACATAATTATATCAATCAATACATTAAAAAGGCATTTGTCAAAATTCAACAGCCATTCATGATTAAAAAAATAGGAGTAGAAGGGAAATTCTTCAATATGCTAAAGAGGATCTATAAAAAACCCTCCATCTGTCATCATGCATAACAGTCAATGACTTTACCACTAAAATTTCCTTCTGAGATTGGAGACATGACAACGATGTCTTCTCTGATTAATCTTAATCAGTGCAGTACTTGAAAGTTCCATCCATTACAATAAGGCAAAATAAATAAATAAAAAAGGATTGAACATTTGAAAAGGAAGATATAAAACTGTCTCTATTTTCAGGTAACATGATTATTTCATAAAAAATTTCCAAAGAATCTACAAAAAAACCTCTCAAGTTTTCATAATACAAGATCATCACATAAAGATCAGTTACATTTCTACATGCTAACAATGAATACTGAAAACCAACATTTAAAGTATCATTAAAAGCATATGTTATTTATTTATTGTCACTCATAAAAATGAAATATTTACAAATAAATTATTGAAGGAATTTAAATAAGAACTAGAGAGAAATACTGTGTTTGTGAATTAGAAGCCTCAAAATAGTGAAGATGCCAGCTCTCCCTAAGTTGATCTATAGGTTTAGTATAACTCCAACTAAATTCCAGCAAGACAAATACAAGGAGACATTTACAAGTTTATTTGGAAATGTATATGAAAACATACAAAGCCTATAATAGTTAAAGTAGAAAATGAAGAATAAAGCCAAGAGAGGTTGTGCATGCCTGTAACCCCAGCTACTTGGGAGCCCAAGGCAGGAGGATTGCAAGTTCAAGCAAAGCCTGAGCAACTTAGTGAGACCCTGTCTCAAAAAACAAATAACATATTAATAATTAAATAAATAAAATAGAATGAAAATGCTGGGCATGTTGTTCAGTGGTAGAGTCTTACCTAGCATGCATGAGACCCTGGGTTTGATACCAGCATTGTAAAGTAAGTAAGTAAGTAAGTAAGTAAGTAAGTAAGTAAGTAAGTAAGTAAATAAATAAGAATAAAGTAGGAGGAGTCATTCTACTTGTTATTAAGGCTTAGGAAATAGCTTCAGTGTGAAGTTGGATAGACATAGATCAGAATAATAGATATGCAGAAATAGACCCAGGCAATATGCCCAACTGATTTTTAAGTTAAACTTTCTATTTTGAGTTCATTGTAGATGCACATGCAGTTATAGGAAATAGTTTAGGAAGGTTCCAGGTTCTCCTTACCTAGTTTTCCTCAATGGTAGTATATTGCAAAACCATAGTATAATTAGTATAATATCACACCCAGGACACTGAAATTGATATAGTTAAGAGATAGAAGAATTCAGGAGGATCCTGGAAACCGTCTATAGCCACACTCCGCTATCCATTCTCCCATAACCTTTGAGAATCACTAACCCATTCTTCATTTCTATAATTGTGTTGCCTATGAATATGATATAGATTGAATCATACAGTAAGTGACCCTTTGGGACTGACCTTTTATACTCAGTATAATTCCCTGGAGACAAGTTGTTGCTTGTGTCAATAATTTTGCTTTTTTTATTTATTTATTTATTTATTTTTTACTCTTAAGCTGCACCCATAGCATAGATACAGTCAGTTTGTTTAACTGTTCATCTGCTGAAGAACATTTGAGTTGGGGAAAGGGAAGTGTTCCTGAAGATTGTAGGCACCCTTCTTCTTACTCTTTGTGCTTCTTCACAGTCCTCTTAAGTTTTCCTTTCAGTTATCCCTGACACCTCATCTCCACCATATCTTCTGTGGGATGCTTTATCTCCACACAGCACTGATAATCTCCACTCTCAGAAACCCTGTCATGCCTTGCAAATTCTGGGTAAGGATGAATTCTGATTAAGTGTTTAGATGGATGGAGGAGAGGCAGAGACAATGGCTATCTCCAGATTATGTCTGATTTTCTCCTCAATTTATAAACTCACAGTTCACCATCTTTACTATGACTTTCCAACCTACTAATGAGTATCTAGTTTGCATGAGAAGTGAATTCTCCATTTGTTAACATGACTTCAGTCTTACTATTCTTGGTAAAAGAATAACCAATATTTAATCAATTACTCTAAAGGTATAGTATCTACATCTTGCTCTGAAATATATTGCAAGGTCTTATTACATTACCTAAAAATGCCCTTGTCTAAAATGCTTAGATAAATGGAACCATGCCACAACTTCTGGAGTCTGTCATATAAATTCCACTTAATAAATATCTATTGAATAAATTCACATTTTTTCTTGATCCTTATAGTGTCACCTGGAACATAGTTAAAAGAACATGAAACTATTTTCAGACATTTGTGAGTATATATGGAACTAGAATTAGCTTTATAGAGTTGATGTTTCTTCACAGAGCAGAATCAATTGATGAAACTAACAGGGTGGTATAGATATGTGCCATTTTGTAAAAGATCTTTCCAATAATTTTCTATGTCAAAACTGAGAATAAACTGACTTTTGAAGTAGTGATCTACTCATTATCAGAAATATTCTACTAAAATTTTTGAGATTAAGGAAGGAGGTATTTAAGTATTTAGTGGAAATTTGAACAACATGATCATATGGGCTTATGCACTTTTAAAATCCCATATGTTTATGCCCATTTGATTGAAAAATTTAATTCCATGAATCTTCATATTATAAATGTACATAAATATAGGCTTGTGTACTAGATACCCTTTAAATATTCTAAGTGTAATATTATTGGAAACAAAGATATCTGCTCAATCACTAAGTGGTTTTAGCCTCTCTCACTAAATGAAATGACAACAAATGAGATTCAAGAGAGAAACATCTACACTGACATGTAGGAATGTAAAATATGTTCTTTGCTTTTTCAGATTTTAGAGTTAAATCTGTTTTGTTGATTTCCCTAATGCAGTTTTATTTGAAAGGGAATATTTGTTAACTCAGCACCTGTATCCCTATCTAAGTGGTTATGATTAATCTTCTGTGCTAACTTGTCTATTAAACCAGTTATTTCGAGCCGGGCGTGGTGGCGCATGCTTGTAAACCCAGCATTTGGGAGGCTGTGACTGGAGGATCCGGGTTCGCAGCCAGCCTCAGCTACCTAGTGAGGCACTCTGCAACTTAGTGAGACCAAGTTTCAAAATAAAGAATAAAAAATAGGGCTCAGGGTATAGCTTGGACGTAGAATGCCCCTGAGTTCAATCCCCAGTACCGCAAAAAAACCCCCACAAAAAACAAAAAAACCCAGTTATTTCAGTTACATTTTTCTTGAGATTTACAGCAGAGGAATAGTAGAGCAAGGGTTCTTTGTGCTGGTTCCTCTCATTCAGTATAACATCTTTAAGTTTTATCTTCCATGTTGTATCTGTAGATGATTCCCTTTTATTCCTTTGTGTGTATATATACCACAATTTACTTATTTCTTCTCCTGGCAGTGTATATTTGGAATATCTCCAGTTGTGCATTTCAAATAAAGTCACTATAAATACTGTTGAATAAAAAAGGTATTTAATCACATGCTAATTAAGGTGTGACTATGGGGGTATTTTAATAACATCTATATTTTGCCCATTTGAAATATAGGCTATTACTCTTGGTAATGTGAGTGGATTTCATTCTCTCAATTGAAAGCCTTAGGAGTAAAGATAGGCCTCCTGAAGAAGATGACATTCTGTCTCAGGACTGTAGCATTAAATTCTACCTACATTTTCAGCCTGCCATTAGGAACTGTGGATTTCAGACTTGCCATTCCCTGCAATTTAGGGATGAACTGCATAAATGAATGAATAATTGAGTGTATGTATATCCTCTTGGTTCCATTTCTCTGCAGAACCCTGACTGATAGACTAGTTTCCTTACATCTATTGCTGAAATGCCTACCTTAGGGAGAAGATGTTGCTAATTTGATTAGTAGATTCCAGAGCCCAGCTTTGGTCAGATTCACTATTATCTTAAAGTGATATAGGTCTTCTTTCTCCTATTTATATTTCTTCTATGCCAAATCTTCATATATGCAAGCATTTTGCATTCATTTGTCTTCCTATAGGCCAGATGATTGTAATTTGTTATGGTGGCCTAATTCAAGAATTTCATAGAATCATTGAGTGACATAAATAGAAAATATCTTACAGTCATCTAATCCAAATTTCCATTTAATGGACAAGAAAGGTAGACAACAAAATAATTGCTAACATTTGTACTAGGCTCAGCAAGCCATGTTTTCTCAGACACAATTATATTATTCCACTCTAACCTCCTCTTTCTCATGCGTAGTCTCCTCCTCTCCCCCCTGCCATTGAAAATTAACTGATTTTTCAAACATAGGATGAACTGAACTAGCTCCTGGGATGAGGACAGATGAGTATGAAGGAGTTAGAAGAGAAGAAATCATGGGGAAAAATATGGCTACATTCTATTCTGTTCTGGAATGCTGCCATAAGCAAAGGCATTCAGGTCTTGAAAATCAAGGTGACCAGCCACATCCTGGGAGCCCCTAGGAACTCCAGAGCAATCATGTTCCACTTGTATTCACATATGGTTCAAATATGCATTCTGTCAAAAAAAAATAGCCAAGTATCCAAGAAAAAAGACCTTTTGCTTATCAAGACTGGTAGTATTTATTTCCCTCTTAGTGTAGTTTTATTTTTAAAATTAAGCTTGCAAAGATTAACAGACAGGTTATGAGATGCACAGAGAAAGCAAAATCCAGTGTCTCAGAGTTAATGCTGAATTGGGACTTCGGCTTCTGATTCTTTGTTGTGTGTAGTTTTGTGTATTCTCGCCGCTGACATTTGATACCCAGATGTCAGAAAACATTTTATATTGGGTAGAATGAATGTGAGTTATGAAAAAAATAAATAGTTGTTCTTAACACTTAGAAACAGATTGAAATGCAGTGCTGCAGATCTTACAAAAAATATTTGGAAGGCCAGGCATGGTGGTGCATGCCTGTAATCCCTGTACTTGGGAGGTTGACACAGAAGGATCACAGGTTTCAGGACAGCCTCAGCAAGCAGTGATATGCTCATCAACCTAGAGAGACTCTGTTTTCAAATAAGAAATAAAATCAAGCTAGGGGTGTAGCTCAAAGGTAGAATGCCTCTGGCTTCAATCCCTAGTAACACACACACACACACACACACACAAATTGGAAATTTCTGAGTTTTGAGCACAGTTTTATGCCTGGGATTTTTTTTTCTCAATTTTTTACATACCATTCTAATAATAAGTGGGTAGAGTGTCTAATGATGCTAGAAGATTTTCAGACATGTCATTGGATCTGTGTGTGTGTGTGTGTGTGTGTGTGTGTGTGTGTGTGTGCGTGTGTGGTATTGGGGATTAAATTCAGGGGCGTTATACCTTTGAGCCGTACCCCTAGCCCTATTTTTTTTTTTGAAACGGGGTCTGGATAGGTTGCTGAGGGCCTCCCTAAGCTGATGAGGTTGGCCTTGAACCTGCAATTTTCCTGCCTCAGCCTCTCAAGTTCTGAGATTACAGGTGTGCACCACCACAGCCAGATAGATGGATCTTGATATTACCTACAAAACATGTTGCGTAGCAACTGGAAAAATAAAGGCTGAAATGGAGTTATGAGATTTTCCAACATCAAATATTTTTTAATCAGCAGAATTTCTGATAGCAAATTTCATATCTTTCAATTACATATTTTTGGCCATATAAATATAAAGGAATATTGGGTAAACATTTGAATTACTCTTTCTCTTATGTATTTATGGTTCAGGAAAGATCAGCAATCCTATACTTTCTCAATGTCTAAAATTAATATAAAGTTTTCTAATACAGCTTTTTTTTTATCTGTGGAATAAATTTCCACCATAAATGTTGGGTAATTACCACAGTATTATAAATGATGAATATGAAATTCAAGTGCTCGCATGATTTATGCCAGGTCACTGGCACTCAACCATGATTCTCCGGCTCCATGTCGGCAGTTCTAAATCGCTTTAGTCCCACTTCTTGGCTGAGGAGCTCCTCGGGTTAGTGGGCTCCAAAGCAACATGCTTCCTGGGTTAGTTCTGAGTATGATTCATGACTCTGGAATGAATCTTGAGGACCAGCCAGTTCAGGTGTAGTTTATCTGGCACTTTTTTCAACAGAGAACACACACAACACTGATTCATTTTCTAGCTGACTCACCTATATGAGTGTGACAAAACCAACAAGCAATTTACAAACATGTGATTTGTATCTCTAAGTTAGTCACCAGTTATCTACCTTGGACTCCTGAAGTGCAATGTGGGGGAAGTTAGTTAGCTTGTTTTTGATTGCTGGTGTATGCTGGCAGGAATTTTTATCCAGAAACTGTGTCCCACACCTCTGAAGTCAATCTATCGAGATCATACTTATGTGTAATGAATGGGTCCCAAAGAAATCTGTTCTTCATCCCTTATCATGATGAAGGATCATATTTTTACTCAAATTTGAGCCCTTTCTCCTTTTTCAAATAGTAAAAATAAATCCTTTTATCCAATGAAGAAAAGATGTCCTCAAAAGCCTTCCTGGAAATCAAGCAGCACTTAGGAAACATGATTTGCTTGTGTGACTGTGTCAATGAATCACAATCACATGGATTAAATTCCCTTGCAAATAAATATGGACTCACTAATGAGGAGTTGGGCTTGAACTTTGCCCAAACTACAGCAGCATAGTAAGACTATGCAACCTTTCTTGACCTAGATGGGTCTGCTATTAACAAGTAGAAATCAAAATGGATCATAAAGATAACATCTTCCAATACATCTCAATAAAGTATTATGAAATATTTTTTTAAAATATCAGACTAGTTGCTGATTTTAGTTATAGTTAAAATTTTTGTAGTCTGTCGCTTTTTAAATTGATATCAACACATACAGGAATTGCTAGTAAAGAAACTAGAGGCAAATAGTTAAGATGCAAAGGGACAAAGAGCAAGTCATCAACAAAGCAAAACAAGGATTGAAAAAAATAAAATCCCTTCTTCTGAGAACTCTAGTCAACCTTTTCATTTTTTACTTTTCAACTTTATACCAATGATGATTTTTAATATTAATTGTGACAGATATGGTGAAATACTACTAACTGTGCTAATGCAGCCTTAAATAAATTTGAAAAAAAAACCCAACTTTATATCCATGCTTAAAATGCCTTACTAATTAAAGATTCAAATGGTTTAATTATGCAAAACTATGATTCTAAACTAGAGAATTTATCTGAAGATTATTAATAAAATCATTCTGTCTTTTTCCAGACACATTACCAGTAATATACAAGTAACTTCAGGCTATAGTGAATAATTTGACTTTCTCTGGATAATGCTGGACAAAACTCTAGAGAGGAATTTGATAAAACAAATGTTTTTGTTTTTATAATGCATTCTGACTCAAAGCCAAGTCTTACAGGATTTTGCATGGAATTACATTCTGTTATTTCCAAGTAAAGAGTTCCCTAGGCTGTTAGATTGGCAGAGCTAATAAAATACTGCTCATGTGAGGCTATTTAATCTTAGCACTCTGAAAAGGTCCAATCTATTACTACTGCTAAATTTAACCTCATGTGAGCCACCCCTTTGAGGCATGAAATTCACCATCCTTCTTAGTATAGGAAGTGAAAGCTCTCTCTGCCCATGTTTGTGAACATACTTCAACAGGATCAATCCTATGAATGCCAGTCCTTTAGCTTTTTATTGCTTTGCCAGTTATTTCTTTAGTGTCTACCATGTAATAAGGTTTAGTGTGAGCTCCTGAGGATATTTCTGCTTCCAGAGAACTCAGTCTAGTAATAGAGAATGTGTTGCATGATACTCATGGTAAAATTTGAATCTCATAGTAGAAGTAGTGAGAAGCAGACAGTGCAGTGGTCTTTCAAAATTCAGAATGACTACTTTCTGAGGTTGGAGTTAAGGTGGTATTGTATTAACTATCTACTGCCACATAACAAAATATTTCAGAACCAGTGGCTTAAAACAACAGTTACTTATTTGCTCATGACTTTGCTCTGGACTGTTCATCTGGAGCCAGATGGACTGAGAAGGTTTTATTCACATACCAGGCAGTTAGGTGGAATTCTCAGCTGGGCCTTTTGGACGCTCTTCCATTTGGTCTTTCCAGTGAATTAACCCAAGTTTTTTAATATGATAGTAATTTTCCAAGAGAGTGAGAACAAAGATGGCTAGGTCTTTCTAGCTAGGATCCTTAATAACACAATGCCACTTTTACTATATTCTACTGGTGAAAATAATTAATTGAGCCATTTCAGAGTCAGAAATGAGAGAAATAGTCCCCACTTTCTGGTGGTTGGAACCAGAAAGAACCTGTGGCCATTTTAAAGCATCATAGGGCTTGGCTAATTAGGGGAAATGTCAAAGGAAGCACTTTTGAGCTGGATCATAAAAGTTTTGTATGCATTTACACTGCTAAATCATGTGTGTGTGTGTGTGTGTGTGTGTGTGTCCACAACACACATTCTAAGAAGGGCAGAAGGAGCATTCCAAACTTAGTGATTAGTATGAACAAAGGATGGTGTAATATTTGTGAAAGTGCAGTTGCATGCATAAGGGTGAATATGCATGTGATGCACCCTAGTCGCTGGGGTGACAGGTAACCAGGAGAATGGTGGTGAAGGAGGTGCTGGAAATTAATCTGGAGCTTATATAAAAGGCTCAGTGATTTGGAATTTGTCATCTAGGCATTGGATAACCAGGGATCAAGTTTCAGGGCTATCTGGGGAAGTTACTGCATAACTATTTGCTAAATAAATCAGTCAGGTTAGTGACCTGATCAGATTTGCCATTTCGAAAAACAAAACAAAACAAAACAAAAAACAGGAATGAGATTAAGTAAATTCCACAAATCTCTACTAGGTCTCTATTCTGCCTGGGTCCCTGATCTACCACTAAATATTTCCTCCAAATGCCTTCAATCCTTTGGACAACAGATCCAATTAACAGCTATGTACCAATGTCACTTTCCTCATTTTGATATTGGACTAACATTACAATAAGATGTCACCTTTGAGAGAAAATGGTGAAGTGGTGCAGGAGACACTAAGCACTCTTTTTGCAATATCCTGAATCTATAATTATCATAAAATAAAGATTTATAAGAACTAAGGATACACATACCATTTGTGTGTGTGTGTGTGTGTGTGTGTGTAGTTTTAGGTAATTGTATCCCATGTATCAATTTTATAGAATCACTTAATCACTATCATGATTACTATATAGGATTCTTTCATCACATTTGAGGAACTCTGGCATATTATCTCTGTTTGCAACCCTCTTCCTTCAAGTTTGATTCCATAAATGAGATAATGCTGGAATAATTACAACAAAGAGCATATGGGTTAAGGCACTCGGCTCAATTTTCTGGGAGTCTTATACATTATATACTATGAGTTACATGAAGATTTCTTGCCTTTCAGTCATGACATCAGCTACTTTAATGTGGGTGAGGAACTTGAGAATTTGAGTTGGCTACAACTTTAAAGATTAGTTTTGCTTGTATGTTTCTTGTTTTATAGGAATTACCCTTATGACTGTTCTTTCTCTCCTTTTCTTCTCCAACCTCTTAAAAGAGGCTCATTTCATATACTGCTCTATCTTCATTGATAGAGATCATTACTTTAAGTGCCAACAATTTTCTATGAAAACTTGATGAAATACATATATAAATATGTTATGTATTTGGGACATAAATGACCTCACTGTTTTGTATGTTCTCTTCTTTTAATTAATACCTAGTGGAAAATAGAGTGATTAAGGATTGTATAGACAGTGATGATACACTGACTGTAGTAATTGAAGATACATACAACGTTCTATTTAGAATCATCCAGAAATAAATTAATTCTAGGTTTTTACAGTTATAAGAGTTCGATTATTATGGAAAATATTTGGTTGTGAATTAGCCATGCAAAGATTTCACTTTTCATTATTTATGCCATTCATGAATATCTCTTTATTTCAACCAGTGGGTTTCTTTCCATCAATCTATGGGCTCATTTATTATTAATGGAAGGATATTTCCTAAGAATAGAGATAAAAATGATACTTTTAAAAAAAGTTTCTTGGATGACTGAAGCTTGGTGATTTCTATCATAAGAGAAACTTAGAATGCTATAGATTCAGAATCCTGTAATGCAAGGAATTCTTAAATGGTGTAGTATAATTCTTTCATTTTATAGTCTACAGAGATGATCTCAATGTGGTTGTGCTGGTTACCCAGTAAATGTTCTAACCACTTTTGATAAAAAATAGTCTGCTTCAAAACTATATAAGTATATAGTATACTATATAAGTACATATAAGTATATACATAAGTATACTATATATATTTATTTAGTATACTATATAAGCATAAATATAGTATAAGCATTTATATAATATACTATATAAGAATATAAGTATATTTATATAGTTTTATATATAAATCAGTTATGGTCTGATTTATATACTTACTCTGGATATTCTATAACTATATTAATTTTATTTATTTGTAATCAATTCCTCAAGAAAACACTAGGGAACTTTTTATTTATTTATTTATTTATTTATTATTATTATTTTTTTGCGGTACTGGGGATTGAACTCAGGAGCATTCTACCTCCGAGCTATACCCCCAGCTCTATTTTTTATTCTTTATTTTGAAACCGAGTCTCACTAAGTTGCGGAGTGCCTCACTAGGTAGCTGAGGCTGGCCGCGAACCCGGATCCTCTGGTCTCAGCCTCCCGAATGCTGGGATTACAAGCATGCGCCACCACACCCGGCTGGGAACTTTTTATTTAAAAATGGTGAAATTGGCATTATCTGTGGAGCAAAGGTCACTGAGAAGCTTCTCTTGTAATTAGCCTTCTAACTGGACACTAGACTGGCTGGGGAGAAGTAAGGATTAAAAAATTCACACAGATAACTATGATTAGGACAAAATCTTGCTGACTTGGAAATGGTCCTGGAACACTTCCATAGAACCATCCTGAAAATAGCTCCTGCAAAAACTCATTTCATTCAGAGACAAGTAATTAAGAAAAAACAATACAATGTCTATAAAATAACCACTATGAAACAAAAATAAAAAGGGGAAAAATGGGCAAATAAGCAATTACCAGCTGAAGTATGTAGCTATAGATGAAAATCATGTACAAATAATTGCTGTAAATTGTAAGAGCTATCATAAAGGAATTGAATCCATGCAATAAGGATACTTAGCAATGATACAAGAACTAAGGGAAGAGATGGCAATGCACAAAAAGGAAGTAAAATGTATCAAAATTCAGAAAAAAATATATGAAAAATGGAAACTACACATAAATTGAGCCGACAAAAGGCACAACACAGGGGAAGAAAAGCACTCTCAAAAGGCTAGAGAACAGGAATAGTAGATGCAAGCCTAGTGAAATGAAAATAATATATTGTTAAAATGAATGATAAGAAATGACATTTATAGGAGACAGGAAAAGGAAGTTCAACATATAATAATTGGGATTCTTCAAAGAAGTTCAAAATAAATTCTAGAATATTTTTAGAAATATAAGAATCTTAAATAGCATATTTTCCGGGACTGTCAACATTGAGGCATATATTACTATATTTGACTTAGATTTTTTTTTGTACAATAGATTTAAAAAAAAACCTTGTATATTCATATGGGTAATAATAAAGCGGAACACTACTTCATAGATTTCACCAAATAACTTTCAAATATATGTAGATTAAATATTTAAATGTATGCTAACTTTAAAATAATAGATGAAGCCGGGCGTGGTGGCGCACGCTTGTAATCCCAGCATTTGGGAGGCTGAGACCGGAGGATCAGGGTTCGAGGCCAGCCTCAGCTACCTAGTGAGGCACTCCGCAACCTTAGTGAGACCCAGTTTCAAAATAAAGAATAAAAAATAGGGCTGGGGATGTAGCTTGGAGGTAGAATGCCCCTGAGTTCAATCCCCAGTACCGCAAAAAAAAAAAAAAAAAAAAAAAAAAAAAAAAAAAAAAATAATAGATGAACCGTGGAATATATATTGCAAGCTTATAAAAGCCTTTCTGGAGATGAATGCTAAAAGAATTATTCATTATAATTCATACAAATTAAAAATAAAAAAGTAACATCTCAACTGGAAGAAGGAGAAAATATAATTGGAGATTTTTAACACTGACAAAAATACTACTAATCAACAAGGAGCAATAGAAAAATGGAGAGTGATTTATTTAAATCACAGAGGAAAAAACACGAATGTACTTTTGAAAACTGTTAAATTTTACTTTGAAAAGAGTAGATGAAGCCGGGCGTGGTGGCGCACGCTTGTAATCCCAGCATTCGGGAGGCTGAGACCGGAGGATCCGGGTTCGCGGCCAGCCTCAGCTACCTAGTGAGGCACTCTGCAACTTAGTGAGACTCGGTTTCAAAATAAAGAAAAAAAAAATAGGGCTGGGGGTATAGCTCGGAGGTAGAATGCCCCTGAGTTCAATCCCCAGTACCACAAAAAAAAAAAAAAAAAAAAAAAAAAAAAAAAAAAAAAAAAAAAAAAAAAAAAAAAAAAAAAGAGTAGATGAGAAATCACAATAGGAAACTGAATTTTTTATTTCTCAGACTGACAAAAGTTTGATAAGGTAGAGGCCTTCACAGATTCCCAAACTTACTGTTTACCACCCTCCTTTTCAGAAAAAAATTTATTTAGTGCTCCCCTATCATCCCCCGCTCCGGACCCTTGCCCACGAGGGCCCAAAGAGACGACAAACACACAGGAATGGTGCAAGCTTCTTTATTCTTCTCTCTCTCTTCTCTTACTCCCTCCCTATTCTCTTACCCCTTCTCCTCACGGGAGAGACTCCTTATCTTCCAGTCAGGTATCAGAGGAGCCGTAAAGAGGAAAACCCTATGAGCCTATCAGGGAGTAGATCACTCAGGCAACTTAAGTAACACTACAGCCCCCTATTGGGCACGCAGTGTCCACGCTCTGACGTGCTGGCGCATGCGCTCTGACGTGGCACAGCCCTAGGATGTTACCACCTGCAGCTGCTCCTGGCACTCTGCCAGGCACCATCTTGAGGCGAGGTTTCTCCGGGCCCACCGGGCTAAGACCCCAATACCCCCCCTCCCCAGATGCTTTCCACCACTCCTTTATTTTTATCCAATGTCCCTCAAATGCACCTGAGGCTACTACTGTCCCTAGATAGTTCCAGGGAGGTACTGTTGATTTTGGAAACCTTTATAGGGAAACAGACCCTCTATGGCCTTGTTGGTGAAAATGAAACTTAAAAACTAAAACAAACAACAAAAACAAGCAAAGCAGAAAGCAGAAATGATATATAGACTATTTATTATATGTGTAAAAACAAGATAGTATATGTGCCTATATATCTATATTAATCCATGTATCTCTCTATCTAAAAATTAATTATAGTACACAGCATATCTCTGGATTATTATAACATGGTTGATTTAGGGGAAGAAACCTGGGTGGTTAGTGCAAGGGGTGAAAGTAAGGCTCCTTAGAGTATGCTCTTTTGAATTTTTCCTCCTGCAAATTTGTTTCTTATTAAAAATACTATTATAAAAATTTATTTTATTAAGAAGTATCTCACTACCTCCTTCTTAAGACCTTTCTCCTTCCCATGCATTCCAGTGGCTTACTCTTACCTATGTCTGGAGGTGTGTGAGTGTGTGTGCACCTCCCTTGGGGTGGGGGCAGGTAGACTTCCTGCTCCCAGAGGCAGGTATAAAGGGTGTGGTCAAGTCAGTTCAGTCTACTTTCTACTGTATGGTGTATGACTTGACGACATGGTATCCTTACAGGGTATACTTACTTCCTGACCTACATATGTGACAAGATATTTGTGGAGCTCAAACTTGTGGTCAGGATTATAGCTCTCTGTAGCTCACAGTTGCCATGCTCAAACTTTAATCCTACACATGAATTCACTTTGACATCAGCCTGGACAAAAGGGGTTTCCAGCATCAGCCGCACACTGCAAAGAAACCTGGTAGCCCCCTCAAACAAATAGGTCCTTATACTGAGCCTTGGTAGAAAGCCCAAACTTCTACTTTTATGAATATAAATTTAATTTAGCCCCCAAACTTCAATATTCTACCCTCACCCTCAGGTCTATTGTGACATGGCTCACTAAACTCTATGATAAATAATATTGAGGATGCTACGATTTCTTCTTTAGGAAACCCTAGCCTCTTTCTGCCGATTAGTTCACCTCTTCCCCCAGGCCTAAGAATTGTATATGAAGGGGCTATGTAGCTTTTCCAACTTAACCCAAGCAAACAGCCAAGCAAAGAAATACACAAAAATCCCAGCAGTGTCAACTGTCAGATTGTTGTTTCTCTGCTCCACATCTACCCTTTATTGCCTGGCATATGATACTACAGCTAGATCTTGTCAGTGTTTCTACTTTTTTTTTCATGGAAACTGCTGGGCATGTGCTATAGCTGTGCCCACTCTCAGCTTGCTCTGTGTCTGGTAGTACAGAGCCTGCTTCAAAATGGCAGACACAAACCCATAATTTCTGCCCACCAGTGTCAGCCTGCTGCCACCTTAGGAGGCAGTTTCCTGTGTGCTGTTTTTTTGTCATCATCTTTGATCTGGCAATGGGAACCAGCTCTGGTCTGGGGCAACTCAGAAAACCTGTCTGCTATCCAGTGGTCTCTGGTCACATCCTCTACACCAGGCTCTGAATTCCAGCCTTGGAAAGTGTCTCTCCTTCCTAGTTAGGTCCTTCCTTGGACCTAGAGCTCAACCTCTGCTCTACGGTATTCTCTAGAATTCACCTCCATCCTTTCGTAAGTAGCTAATTCCTTATTAATGTCTAATGGCTTTTTAAATTCACTGTTAAAATTACTGTGTAATTTCTATATTCTGAATGCATTTCATCTTATATGCAAACTGAATAAATGACAGACCTTTTCATGTTATTATTGGACATTAGGAAACAACTTGCCTTTCCTTTACTTAATTCCGTGGGACCCCCAAACTTTATTTCATGTTGCCATTACCATTTTGTTTAAGGAGGTGATTAGCTACTTACAGTACAGAAGGAAGGAAGGAAGGAAGGAAGGAAGGAAGGAAGGAAGGAAGGAAGGAAGGAAGGAAGGACTCTATTAGGGGACTATATTGTCACATTATAAGGAACTTGGCTATATTAAATTGTTGAAATTTGGCAATAAGTTTATCAGCAAGAACTTCAGGGTGGGTATGAGTGTAAGAACTTAATACCCACCCTTCTGGGTGGCAGCATGCTAGTTTGCACAGCAAACCGTGTCCTCTTAACTTATTTATTATGAATATTAGGTAAACTTTATCTTTGCAACTACTCATATGGATTGAATTTCAGAAGGTAGTGTGCTATTTTTGAAATCACATAATAGTGGTGAAGGGCTCATAGGATATTTAAGTTGATTCATCTTGCAAGATAAAGTATGAAATTGGAAACAGTGCCCGTGGCACTGTGAAGAAAGAAGGTGGAATGAGCCTGCAGATTTGAACATGACTGAGAAACAAGTGCTTTACATACTGTGCCTAGAGGTCTCTGACATATTTAGAAGCAATATAAACACTTTCAGTTACCACCACCCCCAACACACACAATTGGAATTTTAAGGTAATCCCTGAATGAAGAATTTAACAAGACATCGAGAAATACTGACAGTGTTTAAGAGACCAAATTCCAGACTGAAGACTGGGAATTCATTCTGTGAATCTTTGAAACCTAACATAATCTTTTCACAAGATGATTGGACTATACTGCACTGGGCAGAGCTGTACTCTTGCAGAAAACATTGCCACTTTTGACTATAGTTTGCAGTCTTGCCTGGACGTGTACCTACTTTTTTCTTTAACAAACATCTTTGTTCACGAATCAGCCAATCCTGAATGAAATGGAAGCTTTGAGCTGAACTTTGTCCCCCAACCAGGGGATTAAATGAGTTTACTCACCTATATGCTGAGTGGGTTTTCTGGCCAAATAAATGCTAACCACATGTGAAATAATATCTGTCAGCCAAACACCAACTGCAGAAGGTTGTCATTAATAATTTCATGAGTAGACATGTAGTGCGATTAGTCCCAGCTCTTCACGTGCAGGGTGTCAGGAGCGGCTCTGGCCAATGGAAGATGTATTAGAGAACCCACCCGACAGGTTGTCATAAACTACATGCAACCGATGCACCTGGAGGAAGAGAGTCTCTCATCAGTTTTTGGCATGGAGACCTCTGGTTACCTTTCAAAGCTAAAGGCACAGTAGTGCTCAAAAGCAAAAAGGAAAGTTTTCATCTCACTAGGTCTCTCAACACACCAGCGACTTTGCCCAATATAGGAGATACTGCAGGAATCAGAATAGCTTGGGTGGAGCTACCAAGCTTTCCTAAGTGCATCGCACCACTGTGACCTGCTATTCCCCGGGAATGGCTGTTGCTGTCTTTGGCTGATTGCATTTTGGTGGAGTTTTATTGTACTGTACACACCCAAGGTTGAGGCAAAATGCCCTGATTTTAGTTACTTAATTTAAAAGAGAGCAATGTGAGAGTGGTATTGCAAAGTGAGAGGGCAGAAAAATCACCCTGAAGAATGCCTTAATTCCTATTCCATCCAACTTACCCTTAAGGAGTAGGGAATATAGAAGACCCCACTGAGAAATTTCTAAATGTCAATACAGGTGACTCTTCATTGAGGTCATCTGATACTATGTGGTAGAAATTTGGTTCTATACCTAGATCTGTGTGCTTCCTGTAGAGACCAGTTCTTGACTTCAATTATTTATTTATTTTTGTGATGCTAGAGATTGAGCCCAGGTGCATTCTACAAATGATCTATACCCCCAGCCCTTTTTACTTTTTTTTTTATGTGTGTGTGTGGTACTGGGGATTGAACCCAGAGGTGTTCTATCTTTAAGCTGCACCCCAGCCTGATTTTATTTCTTATTTGGAAACAGGGTCTCACTAGGTTGATAAGAGTCTCACTACTTGCTGAGGCTGTCCTCAAACCTGCAATCCTGCTGTCTTAGCTTCCCAAGTACTGGGATTACAAGCATGTGCTACCATGCCTGGCTTAATTTTTTATTTTGAAACAGGATTTTGCTAAGTTGCTAAGGCTGGCCTGGAACTTGTGGTGTGGTCCTCCTATTTCTGCTTCCCAAATCTGACTTTACTTTGTTTTAGCACCACTAAGGAGAGTTTCCTTAGCACCTTGCCTACCTGTCTCCTTATATTAGTTACTACAGATAAAGTATTGGTTGTTTAGGTTTTATCTCTGACATTATTTTTCTGAGCATCTTGCTCATATCAATATCCTCAGACCCTAAAATAATTATTGGCCCTTCATAAATGCTTAGCAATACTTGTTGGCCTACTAATGTTGAATTTGTTGTTGGTCAGTGGAAGGACCTGACATTCTGCTGTTCCACCCTCTAATTATTTCTAATATCTCCTAAATATATTCTAACAAAATATAAAGACCAAACAACTTAATATTGCAAAGTGATTAAGAGCTCAGAGGTTTTGAAATCCAACCTGAGGGTGAGTCCCTGGTATAACATCAACTGTGCAAGCTTATTTGACATTTCTGTCTCCCCAGTTTTCTTATCTGTAAGATGAGTTTAATAATGATATTTAAATCCCATAGTTTGTGAGATTACATAATGCACACAAAATGCTTGACATATGATAAGCACTGAGTAAACTATGTAATATATGGCAAATACTGAGTACTTATTAGCTATTACTACTATTTCCATTTAATTATTCATCAAATGCAGGAAACAATATCTGTCATTTAAAGATGGATGCTACAAATTTCTACCAAATTGTGTTTCCAACATCCCTAGTACCCATTGCTGGACATGAGGAAAGATTATTCCAATTGCTCTTTTATTTGTAAAGAGCTTTGGACTCTTTGTAGGATGTACATGATAAGGTTGAGTTATTCTAATTTTTGTGGCACCAACAACAGTATGAATGGTCCCAATAATTAACAGAGATTCCACCATATTTTAGCAACCTTTAGCAGGCAGTATTTCTAAGCATTTGTCACGTCACCAGGAAATTCTGGATTTTTTTTTTTTTTGCAGCAGAATATGGTAATGTACTTAACCATAAGCCTCTTATTTTCAAACAATTTTCATCATATTCAACTCTGTTGGAAAAATGGAAATAAAAAAATTGAGTCAGCTAAAACTGATTGTCTCCTTTCATTGACTTATGGGATTCCACTCCACACAAACAACTACAATGCCAGCTGGTGTTTCAGCTGGAAACATCTGCAGGACCCTAAATCCTTTCTTGCATAATTTTTTCCTGTTGAATTAAGTCATTCCCTCTCTTCTGTTGATGATTTCACTCATTGAAGACAAGTAGACTTGGGAGAGAGACAGTCATGGCCACAGATGGAATAGAATATGAAATTAAGGAAAATATTCAAATAAGATGATTATTGGGTAATTAGAACAGAAATGAAATTTCCTACAAATGTTCAGGTAATTCAGAACTAAACAGGCATAAGAAAAGCAAATTATTATTTTTTTAATACTTAGATACCACAAAATGTTTTTGCTTCAACTTTTAATAAAATCTGCCAGTACCAAAAATTACTGATGGTGAAATTATTAGTTAATGATAGAAGATAAACAACTTATAATTTAATCTGATAATTAAAAATACATAGTATTATTTGACATACTAATATAACATTATAGTCATACAATAATATAAACATGTATAAACATGTATTATAAAAATCTGTGACAATAGACCTGATGGTAGTAGTATATCTATTTTACTGATGGCCCTCCTTTTTTAATCCGATTTACATTTAGGAAAAAATGAATGATGATCATCCAAGCTCTCTTTGGGATAGAGTTATTGATAGGTATTGGTTGATTTTCATTGGAGGATAATTAATTCTTTAAAGCCTTTGAACACAAGAGTGCCTTAGACAGTACTAGAGCAATGACTTACTGTCCCATAATCAAGAATAAGCTCTATCACTGAAGCCCCCAAAATATTTTTACAATTTGAGAGAAAAAAAGAATATAAAATTGAGAAATAGCGTGTGCAAAAGTGAACTTCATACATCGTCTGCATGTGACTTATCTGTACAGTGTTTGTTAAAAATGCAGAATCGGTGACTCAGCTCTCTACTCAAATCTTTTGGCATGGCTTAGGTCTGTGCATTGAATAAGCTACTTAGGCGACTTCTTGGTACATTAATGATTGAGAATTCCTGACCTTGAAGTCATAAAGTCAGGGAAATCAGGGTGAACATGGCAACACAAAGTTTACTAAGCCTATATACATATTCATTAAGTCTGAGAAATGCTAACTAGGAACCATCAGGATTGACTAGTAAATACAAATACCTTGCTAGGCATGGTGGTGCATGCTTGTAATCCCAGTACTCAAGAGGTTGAGATAGGAAGATTGCAGTTTCGAGGACAGCCGCAGCAAATAGTGAGGCTCTCATTAACCTAGAGAGACCCTGTATCAAAATAAAAATAAAATAGGGCTGGGGATGTAGCTGAGAGGTAGAATGGCTCAGGTTCAATCTCCAGTCACACACACACACACACACACACACACACACACACACACACAAATAAATACAAACACCTTGAGGCCACCAATATGTAAGTGAGTATCTAATAGAAAGGTAAGACTCTCTCTCTCTCTCTCTCTCTCTCTCTCTCTCTCTCTCTCTCTCTCTCTCTCTCTTCTTTCTTTCTCTTTTACTGGATACTGAACCCAGGGACATTCTACCTCTGAGTTATACTCGCAGCTCTATTTTATTCTTTTATTTTGAGACAGGGTCTCACTAAGTTGTCGAAGGCCAAGAACCTGCTATCCTCCTGTGTCTGCCTCCCAAGTACTGGGATTAGAGGTGTGCGCTACCATGCCCAGCCAGTAATACTCTTTCGGTTGGTACTCTTATCTCCTCTACCAATCCCATCTGCTAAATGCTATCCAGAAAGCTGATATGCTGGGCAAAGTGGGCACTAGTACATTTTATCTTGCTCCTTAAATTCACTGAGAAATGTAATTTTGGATTACTTACTTCTTTGGACTACAAAGCTCTCTATTTGGTTCTTATGTATTTTAATTCCAATACTCAGATGAGTTCCTTCTTTCACTTTCTCCCTATTCAGAATTGAAGTCCTAAAAAAAATGTGGAACAAATTCTTTCCCAGGCTAATGAAAAACAGAGTCTTCCTCAAATTATGACTCCACATGTGGGAACTCAGTTTATATACAGATGTATGTGAATGTATGATTGTGCAAAGAATTAGAATCCATTGCCAACATCATCTAATTGGCTCTGGTCACCACGATCCCTAAGGCTTTAACATTGCATTTTTTTATTTACATTACCATTAAAGCCTTTTATTGTGTTACCCAATTCAAGGTTTCTGCATCCACCAACATTTCTCACATATTGACACTGGCCTTGGAAATCTATGGACGTGTCCTTTATGGAGGTTTTCACTACCTTGTGTTTCTGATATCTGAAAACATCTTTCTGGAGTCTGTAATACATTAGGAGTTCAAAAAGGGAAGGTTACTGCAAATGTGCTTTGCAGTTTGACCAGATGTTTAGCCAGTGTCATGAAATACATCCACTTATACTATAAATAGAGGGCAGAGGCTTCCTATTTACCACTTGGTGATTAATGAAATATGCAGAAGGCTGAGACAGATCTCACTCCCTATTACTCAATTACTACAACCACGCTTCTTCCAGCAGAAGACAAGACTTGCAGATGTGAGAGAATAGATTTCATAATGAGAGTCTTTGTAATCGCCTAAGAAACGCAGCTTGGATCGCAAAGCAGAAGAGACGCGGTTTCTTTTTCCTTTCTCTTTTTTCCTCAAAATGAATAAAAATGAAGAAAAAAAAAAAAGATTCAGATGGAGGAAAAAAAATCCCTCTGATTTAACAAAATGTTCTCTAAACCTGAAGGTAGAGAGCTACATATTTATTGCCAATTGTTTGCTTTTCCAATTGGGCTACTACACTTCCAATAAAATATACAACAGAAAAAATATTCACCAGGTGTTTTCAATCAAATTACTTGTCTTAATTTAAAAGTTTCCTACCTTCTCCTCCCTCCCCATGGTTTTAGGTTCAGACAGTGAAGACAATTCTCTGTGTCAGGTTCACGCAAGATCTTATAGAGTGGAATAAAAATTATGTCTAATGTCATGTGGGCGAGGCACTAAATTAACACTGGTGAAAAACTTGGAGTGTGAAAAATATATATATATGACAGATACCAGGCATTAAAAAGCCAGGGAAGCCAGTAATGGTGGCATATCACACCTCCCAGTACTTGGGAGACTGAGACAGGAGGATTGCAGGTTCAATGCCAGCTTCAGCACGTAGTGAGACTCTTATCAATCTGAGACCTTGTTTCAAAATAAAAATAAAAAAGGTCAAAAGGCCAGGGAGATGTACAAGATGGCTGAATACACACACTTTGTTGATGAAGTACTTTCTACTGTAAACTGTAACTCAGCCCCTAACCTTGTCCCTGATTCCACCCTGTGAGAGCTGAGGCAGGCATGTAAACAGAAATGCAAACTTCCCAGAACAGCATTTATGCTGTGGATGCAGAGATTATTTGTCTGAATTCAGAATAAGTCCACAGCTTGTTCCTCCCTCTCTCTCTCTCTCTCTCTCCCTGTCTCTCTCTGTCTCTGTCTCTCTCTCTCTCTCTCTCTCTCTCTCTCTCTCTCTCTCTCTCTCTCTCTCTCTCTCTCTCTGTCTCTCTCTCTAGTATTGGGGATTGAGCCCAGGGGCATTCTACCTCTGAGCTACACCCTCAGCCCTATTTTTTATTCTTTATTTTGAAACAGGCTCTCACAAAGTTGCAGAGGGCCTCAGTAAATTGCTGAGGCTGGATGCGAACATTTGATCCTCCAGTCTTAGCCTCCTACGTATGGAGATTACAAGCATGCACTCCCATGATCTGCTTATACAGTATGTTTCTCTAACCGCATGGGCAGATACTTACCTCTTCCCCACTCTGTCTCTCAGTTCCTTTCTGTCAGGGTAGAATTAAGAACTGTCGTGTTCTGAACCTCAAGACGGTGCCAGTGCCTCTATGCTGTGGCTAGCCGTGACTGCACCCACCTCTCACTCCCCAGCTGTTTCTGATGTAACTGTTCCAAGAGGTCACACTTTTACCTCTGCTTACTTCTGTACTGGAGGAAGTATTGTGGTTTTGCTTTTCCCAGATGCATTTCAGGGCAAAGTAGTATTAGCGAGGCAGGAAGACGATGGCTTTGTGAACTGATGTAAAGCAAAGCAGAGTTGAAAGTGAGGAAATTATATGGCAGGTTTGAAATATGGTGAGAGATAGTTTGGGTAATTCTGAACTGAGAGAGACTTTTGGCTTATCCCTACTGAATTCCCTCTTCCGCCAATTTCCAGTATTATTTTTAGGCATCTTAGATATTTTAAAATGATATATCTGATAGTGAAATCTAGTATGATCAATTCATTGAATCTAGGCCCCATTTATAATATCTATATGACAATATGTCTCTACATTTTTTTTTCTTTCTCTTATTTCACCATATAGAACATTCCTAAGCCCTCACCTGTAGTTGCGACTTTAAAACCTCACTCATTCCTAAGGAACTGATGGTGTGGTAATGGAAACATTTTGTTCAAGCTGTCATCTACTTCTAGAACCCACAAAAATAAGATAGAGAGGAGGAGGGGAAGAGAGAAAAAGAAGAAAAAAAAAGGGAAGAAGGAAGGAAGGAAGGAAGGAAGGAAGGAAGGAAGGAAGGAAGGAAGGAAGGAAGGAAAAAGAGTCAATATTGCTATTTGTTTATTACATTTACCTATGGAAAAAGCTTTCAGAAATAGCTACCATATGTGGCTGCCTGGACCGCACTGGGACTATTGCCATTTGATTCCAAAATGAATATGTTACCTGAGTAAGAGACAGTCTCAAGTTCTGATTCAACAAATTGGTGTTAGGGTGGAAAAGACCCATTAACTCATGCTGCTGCCTTCTCATAAAAAGAACAAGTGATCTGGCAGCACTGGCCTCTGGGGCTCAGTCCAGTTAGATTTCAAAATAGTCTAAGCGCGAAGGCTCCCACCAGCTCCCTCAGAGACCATTTCTTCATCCAGCTGATCTGAGACATGAGGAAGTTTTTCCAGTTATTATTCCCCAAGTTCCTTTTTTGCTGAATGTCATCCTATTATTTACACTATTTCACTGTGCTTTATTTCTCTACCTCAGGTTTTATAGCCTCTAAGTCCTGGACGATGTTTGTCATTTAACCCTCTTCATCCATGCTGTGACAAAGAGAATACAGAAGAGTTAGTAAGCTGTGCATTACTAGGCAGTTGCTAACTCTATGCCTAAATCCTAAAGTCTTGGAAAGTAGGGATATGGTAAAAGAAAATTCACTTCCACATTTATATTTACTTTTTAGTTTCAAACCCTTTTACCAATTTAAGTGTCCACTAGTGTTCTTGATTCATAAAAATCCCAGAGTGGGAAAGAAGGAACCATAGACTATAAGAAGAAACCTTCCTTAAACATGACGCAGACCAAGTCTCCTTATATTGCTAGAAGGTTCTCAATTATTCCTGCCAAGTCTCCATTCACCCTTCATCAGCAAGAGATACACATGAGGAAAGACAACCCCATGAGACAGAGCCAGCAAATTACCAGATATGAAGGCACAATTCACATCTTCCATGGGATTGAGCTACATCTCTTATTTCTCTCCATCTTGAAGGAGCAATAGCTGCCAGGAAACACATTGTTCATTCACAGAGCAGGGACCATGGGAATGCCATGCTAACTCCATTTAACTCTCACATCCTCATAAAGCAGATTTATATCATCATTAGTGCAAAAGTGAGGAAGTAAGACAAGAGAGTTAATTAATGTATTCAGTGCTCACAGGTTTCAACTCTAGAACCACAATTTGTAACTACAGAATTGATCTGGACATCCATGGTCACCTGAGGTAAAATGATACCTTAAATCACTGAAGAAACAGCTCATCATCCACTGGACCAGTCTGGCTCTTCATAGAGATGATTTTATTGACTTCTGTGAATAGCAGCTAACTCACTAATTCAACATTTACTGAGGACCTACGATGTGCCCAGCTATCTTTTAGTACTGGGGCGACAGTCATACACAGAATAGGCAAACATCCTGTTCTCCTGGGAGTCATCTAAATAAAATAAACACATAGAATGGCTGGTTCTCAGACAGTTGCAAGTATTATAGAGAAAAAAAGTAGAGCAAGAAAGGGAGTTGGGATTGCACATAGAGGTAACTGCAGAGTTTATCAGACCATTTTACACACTGAGGAGAAAGCAGAGTGAAGGAGTGGGCTATGTGGGCTTGGGATTGTGCAGGAAATTCTCTCTCTGCGGTGGCATTTAGACAAAGACCTAAAGTAAGTAAGAAGGAGGCCAGTGGGTATCTGTGGGATGTGCACTCTAGGCAAAGGTCCTGGGGTAGGCTGTGTCCAGACTGTTCAAGGAAACGCAAGAGCCAGGCCCAATGGAGAACACTGGTGAGGGAGGAAGGGATGGTAGGCGGTGCAGACAGAGTGAGCGGGGCTGACCCTGCACCTCCTCGCAGGCCAGTGTAAGAACTTCTAGAAAATTCTAAATGTTTAATTGACATATGGTAATCATGCATATATAGGGGCATAGTGTGAGAGCTGCATGCTTGTATGCAAGATATAACGACCAAATCAGGACAATTAGCCTTTCCACCTCCTTCAATATTTCTTATTCTTTGTGTCTAGAGCCTTTGAACTCCTCTCTTCTGGTTCTTCATAAAACATGTAATAAATTGCTGGAAGCTGTTGTCACTCGACTATGCTGTACAACTGGACCTTATTTTTCCTATCTGACTATATGTTGGCAACTGTTATATAACCTGCTTCTACCCCCCTTCCTCCTACTCTTAAAGTCTTGATTCCTACCAGGTCTACTTTTTTTTTTTTTTTTTTGGTACTGGGGATTGAACTCAGAGGCATTCTACCTTTGAGTTATACCCCCAGCCCTATTTTTTTATTCTTTATTTTGAAACCGGGTCTCACTAAGTTGCAGAGGGCCTCACTAGGTAGCTGAGGCTGGCCTCGAACCTGGATCCTCCGGTCTCAGCCTGCCAAATGCGTGCGCCACCACACCCGGCTGCCAGGTCTACTTTTTAAGCTTCCACATGTGAATGAGAACAGTATTTGTCTTTCTTTGCCTGGCTTGTTTCACTTCACGCGATGTCCTCCTGTTCCAACCAGGTTGCTGCAAATGACAGGATTTCATTCTTTTTATAGCTGGATACTATTCCCTTGTGCATATATACCACATTTCTTTTTGTTTAGCTTTGTGGTTTTGTTATTATTTTAATTATACCTATTTGTGGAGTATAGTGTGATTATTTAATACACGTACACAATGTATAATGGTCATATCAGGGTAGGTAGCACTTCCATCTTAAATATTTTTATACTTTTATTAAAACATGGTTGTTCATATTTATGAGACACAGTGCAATATTTCAATATATGTATACAATATACCAATCTAGTTGGGCTAATAAGCACTTCTATATAGTGCTGTGTGTGTGTGTGTGTGTGTGTGTGTGTGTTGGGAGGGGGTACTGAGGACTGAACCCAGAGGCATTCTACCTCTGAGCTACACTCCCAGCTCTATTTATTTACTTATTTATTTATTTATTTAGTTAGTTAGTTAATTTTGAAACAGGCTCTTGCTAAGTTGCTGAGGCTGGCCTCGAACCTGCTGTCTTCCTGTCTCAGCTTCCCAAGTTCTGGGATTACAGGCATGTGCCACCACACTTGGCTTTTATCTTTTTATCATTACTTTGTGTTTCAATCTTCGAGATCCTCTCTAATAGTTATTAATAAAACATACAATAGGTATTATGAACTGTAACACTCCACTGTGCCATAGAAGGTCTAATAACACCCCTAACTCTGACTCCAGCTGAGTGGTGGGTATCAGCTTAGGGCTCTCTCTATTGTCTCATTCTGGGAACCTTGGAGACTGAATCTGAGGAGAGATTGAATAAGAGCCTGAGTGTTCCAGTTTGCCCTGGATGCAGGGTTAGACGAGTGAGCAAGGACTCCAGCGTATTTTACGCTTCCTTCACATCTCTGGATGGCCCAGACTCTCCCTTCCACTCTGTGGTCTAGATACTGATTAATTCTCAAGAGTGCCTGGGGCCCTTTGATGGAGGTGGGTGATGGGAGAGATTGGTTCAGGGGCTACGTGCCTACCTGCTCTGGGCTGGTGAGAAAACCACAGCCCTTCTTTTCTCAGAAGCTTCTATGGACAGACTGCACTGTGAGCAACTTTAACATGATCCTGTCTCTCTATGGCAAGATGGGGGAAGATTTCATAAGTGTGACTTCCTGACACTACCAGTAACAAAGAGTTTAAGGGCTACGTGTGTGTGCACATGCGTGAGCCAAACACAGGAAACTAACTTTAACAGCAAAAGATTTCTGGAGAAACATTCTGTGTAGATTCAAATGAGGCTCTGCTTTCAGTACCCCGTCCAGGAACTAAACCTGTCCTGAACCTTAGGCCCTTCTGCCTCTCCTCACTGCACTGCCCACATTCCACGCTGGGAGAGCCATGAGTCTTGCTCACCCTGACAAAGGCAGAGGATCCAGGGCAACTGTGGTCTCCACACACACTTTCTCAACATGACACAACAGGTTTTGTTATTATCACCAGTAATATATATAAACAAATTCTGAACTTCATGCCTAGAGCCAAAGAAATAAATAAGGAAATAAATTACTTAAAAAGACTTGGAGCCTAAAAGATATTTACTGTATACTTTCTTTTGTCTTACCCTTATTTATGCTCTAGTTTTATTTTGTGGTTTATTTATTTATTATTATTATTATTATTATTATTATTATTGTTGTTGTTATTATTATTATTATTATTTGTGTGTGTGTGTGTGTGTGTGTGTGTGTGTGTGTGTGTGTGTGTGTGTGGTACTGGGGATGGGATCATGGGGCCTTCTACCTCTGAGCTATACCCCCAGACCTATTTTTTACTCTTTATTTTGAAACAGGGTCTCATTAAGTTGCAGAGGGCCTCACTAAGTAGCTGAGGCTGACTGTGAACCTGTGATCCTCCTGTCTCAGCCTCCCAAGTACTGGGATTACAAGCGTGTGCCACCAAGTCCATCTTATTTTATGATTTAAAAGGAAAGTTTTGGATGAAGTTGATAATATTTTTTCTTTTATTTTATTGATGCATTGTAATCATACATCTTGATAAAGTTCAGGGTGGTAGAGGTATACATGCACACAGCATTTATTCAGCCTTCCCATCTTCCTCAATTATGTTGCCTTCTTCACTCACCTAAGGTTTCTCCTCCTTTGTCTGGAGTCCCTCTTATGTCCCACTTTCTTCCTAGCTTCCATATATTAGGGAGAACATCTGACTTTCACTTTTTGTGACTGACTAATCTCACTTAGCATAATGTTCTTCAGTTCCATCCATTTCCCTGCAAATGATATAATTTTGTTCTTCTTTATGACTGAGTAGGATTCCATTGTGTATATATCCCATAGTTTTGTAATCCATTTATCTGTTGATGGACATCTTGGCTGGTTCTATAGTTTGGCAACTGTGAATTGTGCGGCTATAAACATAGATATGCATGCATTAGTCTGGTAGTTTGGTTTCCATTATTTTGGGTAGATACCCAGAGTATTGCTGGGTCATGTGGTAGGTTCATTCCTATTTCCCAAGGATCCTCCATATTGCTTTCCAAAGTGGTTGCACTAATTTTTAATACCACCAAAAATGTATTAGAGTTTCTACTTCTCCACATCCCCCCAGCATTTGTTGTTGTTTGTGTTTTTAATGATTGCCATTCTAATTGGGATTAGGTGAAATCTCAGAGTAGTTTTGATTTGCATCTCTCTGATTGCTAATGATGTTGAACATTTTTTTCATACACTTATTGGCCATTTGTATTTCTTCTTTTGTGAAGTGTCTGTTTACTTGCCCATATTTTGTTTGGGTTATGTGTTTTTTGGGGAGTGAGTTTCTTGAGTTCTCTGTATATTCTAGATATTGAGTCCTTTATCAGAGGAGTAGCTGACAAAAATTGTCTCCCAGTCTGTTGGCTTTCTGTTGAGGTTTTTTTTGTTTTGTTTTTGTTTTTTGTTTTTGCAGTACTGGTGACTGAATCCAGGAGCATTCTAATCTCCAAGCTACACCCCCATCCCCATTTTTTATTCTTTACTTTTGAAACAGGGTCTCACTAAGTAGCTGAGGCTGGCTGTGAACCTGTGATCCTCCTGTTTTAGTTTGTTGACATTTTTGATACTCTCCTTTGCTGCATGGAAGTTCTTCAGTTTAACACAATCCCACATATTGATCCTCATTTAAGTTTTTAAAATTCTTGTGCCTTTGGGGTCTTGTTGAGAAAGTTTTTGCCCATGCCTATATGTTGAAATGTTGGTTCTACGCCTCTTCAAGTAGCTGCAAGGTCTCTCGCCTAATTTCCAGGTCTTTGATCCATCTCGAATTGACTTTTGTGCAGGGTGAGAGTGGGGTTTATTTCCATTTTTCTGGGTATAGATAACCAGTTTTGCCAACACCATTTGTTGAAGAGGGTATCTTTCTTCCAGTGCATGTTTTTGGCCCCTTTGTAAAAAAATCAATTAGCTGTAAGTGTGCAGAATTGTTTCTGAATCTTCTATTCTGCTCCATTGGTCTATGTGTCTGTTTTTGTGCTAATACCATGTTGTTTTTATTACTATGGCTCTGTAGTATAGTCTTAAGTCAGGTATTGTGATGCCTTGCACAGTTCTTGTTGCTGAGAACTACTTTGAGCTATTCTGGGTTTTTTGTTGTTCTAAATTAACTTAAGGAATGATTTTTTCTATGTCTGTGGAGAATGATCTTGCTAATTTAATAGTATTACATTGAATCTGTAGATCACTTTTGGAAAGAATGGCCATTTTGATGATATTTATTCTGCCTAACCAAGAACTTGGGAGATCTTCTATCTTCTAAGATCTTCTTCAATTTTTTTCAATGTTTTACAATTTTCCTTGTAGAGGCTTTTTACCTTTTTGGTTAAGTTTATTCTATTGTGAATGGAAACATTTTCTGGATTTCTTTTTCAATGGATTTATGGTTGGCACACAGAGAACCTTCTTATTTTTTTGATTGATGTTGTATCCAGACACGTGGCTGAATTTGTTGATCAGTTCTATAAGTCTTTTGGTTGAGTTTTTTGAGTCTTCTAAGTATAATAACATCTGCAAATAGAGATAGTTTCAGTTTTTTTCCTATTTGTATTTCTTTAATTTCCTTCTCTTGCCTTATAGTTTTGGCCTTGTGACAGGAAGATCAGTTGCTGCTTCCTCCTCCTCCTCCTCCTCCTCCTCCTCCTCCTCCTCCTCCTCCTCCTCCTCTTCTTCTTCTTCTTCTTCTTCTTCTTCTTCTTCTTCTTCCTTTTTGGTAGTGGGGGTTGAATTTCAGAGCTACTCTACATCTGAACTATATCCCCAGCCCTAATTTTTAAATTTTGAAACAAGAACTTAGTGAGGGACCTTGCTAAGTTACTGAGGCTGGCCTTGAACACATGATGCTTCTGTCTCAGATTCTCCAATATTGGGATTACAGGCATGTGCCACCGCATCTGGTCAGTTGCTTCTTTTTGCCTACCAGCCAGATAGTTAGCTAATCATTAACCAACCAACATGTTTACTAAGATCCTACTATGTGCTAAAGCATTTTTGATGATTCAGTTAAATTTGAAGAAAAGGAAGCTTTTATTATATATATGCACACACACACACACACACACACACACACACACTTCACTCTGCAGGGTATCTACTGGAGGTCCATTTGCCATTTAGAAACATGGGAAGAAATAATGGAAATTGAAAAAGTCAAGAAAAATTTTCATCCAGCCAAGTAGTTTCCCAACAGTTTCTTGCAAGTCTTTTCCCAGGCTTTTGCTTTCTCTTTGTGACTAAGTGACCCTGCTGGGAAAACGGGCCGACAGACAACTGGAATGACTTTCACAGCAGCACGCAGGATTTACGCCTGTCCCTAATAATATATAAAGAAGCCTAGGCTGAGTTCAAAGATAGGGAACATCAATCCTGGATAACACACATTTTTGTAGGATGGTGTGAGGAGTAAGGAATGTGTGACATGATGTTCAGGGCAAGAACATGAGCAATGCAGCTGCTGAAAGATGTGCCTCCCATTGCACAGTGAGCGCTCACTCTCTACAGAGCTGGACGTTCAACTCATACCGTGAACAAAGTTATAACCCACTGTTCTGACAGAAGGGTGAGGATTCAAAACATTTCAGGACATCCTGGCTGGTGGAGTTCTGGGGTTTTCAAGAGCTTCAAATCACAGAGCACACTGTCAATGGCGCAGCTTGTAAGCCAGAAATCCTAAGTCATTGATCCAGTTTTAGAAGCATAGCGAATGCTCCCTCCATTTGGAATTTCGGCCTTCTTGCCCCTTTCCTGCTAGCCTGCCTGACCAGCCTCTTTGCCCTTGAAGCCTCAGAGGGCACTTGCCCTAGAATGTGTTTGTTTATGACCCCAAGCTTAGCTACATACCTGTCCTATGAACTCAATGGCATTACATATTGATGACATGCTAGTATTTTTCACTGCCTTAGCCTCTGAATTTATTCTTCTGGAGATATGTTTGGGTCCTATCCCTATTGCCTGCTGCAGTGTCTGTCATAACAGCAGACTTGCAATAATGCTTGTCCACTCTCGATGAACCAAAGTCCAGCAGATCTTCCAGTGCTCTATCCACACTGAAGTGGGAGGTCCCTGAGAGCCTTTGTCTCCAGCTCCTGTGGAAAGAGGGTGTTGCATTTCACTTAATGTAGAGCATCTGAAAACAGGCCTGGGTGGGAGGAGTCCTGGAGGGCAGGACAACAAATGGCTCATTAGAGTCAGTGAAACTTCCCGCCAAGTGCAAACACATGCACAGCCAGCATCTGGGTCTGAATGAGGGGAGCCTCTGACAGATGCCATGAAGCTCCATGGCCAGCCCTCTGCTCATTCACAAAAACGTGTATCTTGCTCCCCTCCAACTGGCTTGGGGAACAAAGGAGTCGTGATCTTTTCAATAACCCTAATTCTACATCCCTTAAAGTGAACCAAGTCTTCTTACTGCAGCTCCTGGAAGGAAAGAGAAAGGCACAAAAAAATCGGCAGATGGGCATTGGTAATATCACACACACACACACACACACACACACACACACACACACACACACACACACCTAGGCATAGAGCTGCTGTGTGTGTTTATGAGCAAATAATATTTCAATAGAAACAATATAAATATATGTACTCAATATAAAGAAAGTGCAAAGCTGGGCGTGGTGGCACACACTCACACGCTTGTAATCCCAGCATTTGGGAGGCTGAGACTGGAGGATCCGGGTTCGAGGCCAGCCTCAGCTACCTAGTGAGGCACTCTGCAACTTAGTGACACCTGGTTTCAAAATAAAGAATAAAAAATAGGGCTGGGGGTATAGCTTGAAAGTAGAATGCCCCTGAGTTCAATCCCCAGTACTGAAAAAAAAAAGAAAGTGTAATGTTCCTGAGGCTGAAGTATAATTGGTGGGTGTGAGGATTTCAGAAACAAGGCAGAATGAGTCCTGAAGTTTGATTTAATTTGGACATGAAGGCCACCTAGGGAGAAGAAATCTGTATAGCCTAGGAGTAGAGTCAGGGAATGGTAAGACAAACTTGGCAGGAGGAACAGGATCACATAGATACACCCTCAGCCCATTTCAATTTTTTAATTTTTTTAAATTTATTTTTATTGTAGTAATTCGTGCAATGTAGCATACATCTTTGTTAAGTACAAGTTGTTAACAACATATTTGCACATAATTCTCATTTGACCCCTTCCCCAATTCCCACCCCACACCCTCGCCAGCAGGTGTTGTTGTTT